>QLOJ01000404.1:3110-15271 GCA_003313625.1 Tricholoma saponaceum
GGTCATTGTAGAGGACCCCAAGGTTGTTGACAGTGTCAAGTGTGGATGTGTGCTCAGGTCCCCATGCCTTCTCAAATCCAGCCAGTGCACGGTTGTACATTCTCTCAGCATTGTTGAACTGCCCTTGGCCTGAATAGAGGTTCCCAAGATTGTTGACAGTGTCAAGTGTGGATGTGTGCTCAGGTCCCCATGCCTTCTCAAATCCAGCCAGTGCACGGTTGTACATTCTCTCGGCATCATCAAACCGCCCTTGGTCATTGTAGAGGACCCCAAGGTTGTTGATGGTGTCAAGTGTGGATGTGTGCTCAGGTCCCCATGCCTTCTCTTTGCCAGCCAGTGCATGGTTGTACATTCTCTCAGCATTGTTGAACTGCCCTTGGCCTGAATAGAGGTTCCCAAGGTAGTTGACAGTGTTGAGTGTGAATGTGTGTTCAGGTCCCCATGCCTTCTCATATCCCATCAATGCATATTTGTACATTCTCTCAGCATCTTCAAAACGACCATATGCAGCATAAAATAGACCAAAATGCAATGAGGCTTGGCAATATGCATTGCCTTCACTGTGAAATTCCTCCATCTTGCAGATTCTATCCACATGTGAAAGTGCCTCTTGCCGCACCATATGGTCAGTTTCATGCATTGAACCCAAGTAACCCAGGTAACCCTCCAAATGCGATACAGCTGTTGCATGGAATGTGGACAGTGACTTGCTACCGAGCCTCATGCGAAGCCACTCAGACACCATTGGATGAAGTGACATTACAATCTCATTGCTGTTGCGGGGTGAAAATTGAAGCAGTGACTGCTCCTGCATCTGGACAATGGCACTTTCAAAATCCAGGTGGTTCCAGTGACCCATCTCTTTGAAAGTGTACATGGGAGAGGTTTCGAGATCAGTGCTCCATTTGGGCTCACTGAACAGCCTTTCACTGATGCTGAATGGATGGAAGAATGCAAACAATGTGAAAACATCTTGTAATTTCATTTTCTGGTCATCAACAAGCAGAGACAATGACATTTCCCACGTCGTAAAGAGACTCAGAGAAGTTGCCTCTTCCTGGTCTGCGAATGCACGGGAATATTGCCATATTGTTGGTATTTCTTTCATGACAGTTTCCTTCCGCCTTTCATACTCGTCCACAAAGTCTGTTAAGCGAAGTTTTCGCCGTGAAATGTATGCTCGAGCTTGATCAATGGCCAATGGTAGATGTCCCATCATTGTCAGAATCAGCTCTGCGGCAGCGATCTCCTGGGAATCCTCTCGCAAAACTTGAGGAAGAAGCTCCATACCCTCATCCCTCTTCATGCCATCAAGTGGAATGACCTGGCCGAGGTCCTTGGAGCCAGCACAACGGCTGGTAACTAGGATAACACCATCATCACTGTCCGGAAGGAAGGTGACGATGTGATTTACGTCTGGAGGATTGTCTAGGTTATCAAAAACTAGTAGCCATGGGTCACTCCAGCCTGAGAGAATATCCCTGACTAAATCAACGGCATCATTGGGGCTGCTGAATATTCGCCCAGGTAGCAGTCTGTTGGCAACAGCCTCCATCGAGCGGTAAAGGGCATTGCGCGAAGAAGCATCAAGCCAGAAAATTGCTCGAAATGTTCCCGAGTTCTTGTTGCGCCAGCAATAGTCAAGTGCAAGTTGGGTCTTGCCCGCCCCACCCATTCCCCACAATACAACAACCAGTGGGGAGGAAGTGGTACCACGAGATGCAACAAGATTCTCGAGGGAGGTAAGCAATCCCTTTCGTTCCACGAAATGGAGAGCTCGAAGGGGAGGGACGTCATAAAATTTCGTGACCTGAATGTAAAAGTTGTATGTCAGATAATGAAATGACCTATTGGGATAAGCCAGACGAACCGCCCGTTGCTCAGCACCTTCCGGTTTCAGCGCCCCTTAAAAAGCAAAGAGTTATCCAAAATGATATATGTAGGGAATGAAATATTCTACGTACGTTGTCCGGCTACTTCCGGAGTTTCGCCATCGTGATTTCCTGCTTCTGTTGTAAAAGCTGTTTTGCGCCTATGCTGGTTGTCCCTATGCATCGTTGCTGGTGTACATGGTAATTTAATATATTTGCTTTTATCCTACAAAATTCAAGTCGGCGTACCCTGCGATGAGGAAAGGGGAGTCACAAGCTTGAGCAGGGCACTCTTCACCAAACCATAATTCCCTTCTGTGCATTCACCTTCGCAGATGGTACATTTGAACTTGCAGATAGTAATATGATCTGCGTTAAGCCCAACCGGACGTGATTCATTTTGGATATTAAGCGACGCAGAATGTTTATCAACAATCTGGAGTAATGAGATCGATCAATCTACTTCACTTCCGAGTAGATTGAAGTAGCACATACAATTTGATTTCCAGTTTTTTCAGTCTCGAAGAAGGTGTGAATTGGAAATGTGCCTCTCTCAACAAATCCCTGTCCGATCCTATCAAGGCTCACCGATTTCGTTCGCAAATCTTTCAGAAAATTGGAGTTCCCGAAGAAGCCACCTGATGTGTAGCGTAGGATGTTTGTAGCAATAACGCCTAGGGTAGCAACACTCGAGCCCTTATGAGGCACAGCGAAGAAGATCGCGCCCTTGACGCTTCCCAGCAAATCTTGGTATTGGACACTTCGCTCGTGGGCGCTTATGAGCGCCTGGAGTAGGGGGTTAAACATGGGTTGGCACATTCCAAAGGCGAGATGGTGTACTCACTTGCTTTACTACAACACCTCCGAGACTGTGGGCAATCAAGATGATAGGTCGCTTCTTTTCGTCCTCAGACAGACGCTTGGATTCAAGGCTAGCAAGCAGGTTGTCGGCTACGGTTTCGATTGTTGCAATGGAGTTGGTATTGGCGTAATTAGCGTTGTATCCAAAGGACATCACTCGAGCTGTCGGAATTTGACGCGGGAGGAATTTTTCGTCTCGAAGCCAGAGCTCCCTGCTCTCGGTGTGAGTCCATGTCTTTTCGTAATGGCCTCCAAGTCCATGAACAGCAACGATGCTAATGGATCAGGTTCATGTCACTGTTCTGATCTGGTTCATAAGAATGACTCAACTCGACAGTAATCTTGGAGTTGGCTTGGGTATTATTGGGATCCGTCGGAGGGGGGTAAAGGATAAAAAGGCCAAATTTAGAATTATCCGTCTTTGAGATAGTTTTCAGTTCACTCTGAGTCGTCTCAGAGACAGTAAGAATGCATACCTTTGTGGTCCCCTCTCCCTTGCCCTTACGTGTGAACATGCCAAACATGCTCATCATCGACCACTGCCGGGAACAATCGTTCGTCTGATTGATCAGCTTTATATCGGCCGATTCCGAGTCGAAGCATCATGTGGACTGGATTACTACTACTAGTTTCCTTACGGGCGTCACTTGATGGAACACGTGCCCGCAGGAGACTGAAGTTGAACGAGGGCAACCAGTTGTTGTGATGATGGACTGCACACACTGGTACACAACCTCCGGCATGGTGAAGCTAGTAAAGGAAGTGAGACCTTGCACGAGTCCACTGACAATATAAATGAATACTCTTCGGAATATGACTCCCGAGTAGGTCCATACTTAAGTCGTAAGCGCTAGGGAGAGACTGTCTAGAAGCCAACCTTAAGACCCTTGCAGATTTTGTGTATCGAACCTGTATCGGCTGCGATGAATGAATGGGGATATGCCAGAGTCAAAGTCAAACACCTTCGAGGTCGAGAAGATAAGATAAACCCAAGGAGTAGTAGCAGGAAGATATCGGCACAGCTACCCGAAACTGGGACACGTGACTGCAGGTAAGAATTCTTCGCTTCGTGACCCTGGGTATGATCATAAGTTCAACTATCTATATAGTTGATTGTACTAGCTGTGAGGGCACTTCGGTATTTTGCAAAGCGCGCTAAGGCACGGGTACGTGACTAGTTTTGTATTGAGCAACAATTCATTCTTAAGCCGATACATGTACTTAGATTGTCTGTTAAACGTACCATTGTGCGCCTCCATCCTTGAAAACTGCTCCGAGTCAACAGTTCTCAGGACTTGACGGGAGCAGACAGTCCATCCGGGATGTCGAGGAGAATGGTAGGAACGTGTTACGAATATCGCGCTTCCAAGATGCTTGCTGAGAAAGGTATGTAACATGGGTTTAATGTTGGCAGCGGTTGAGACTCGACTAAGGATTCAACAGCTGCATGGGACTTCCATGCTGAAAACAAAGCTAAAGTTGATTGGGATTTAGCCGTCATGAACCCTCCTTTCGTGCTTATTTACCTTTTTTCCCAACAACCTTTCTCGCTCACCACCTTCACCCACAGATATTCGGGGTACGTAACACCATTTCTCAGACGCCTTTAAGATATCGCACTCATAATGGAATATTCCGTTTCATCAGATTCGCTAGATCATGATGCACGACTCCATCTTAGTCGAGAGAACATCCTCAGCGCAACTCGGGTTGGGCTCATCCTGGGTTAATGTGCTCTGTGCGAGACCTTGCTGATGCACACGTGCGTGCGTTGAGGTTAGAGGAGGCGGGTGGCGAGAGGATTATTATTTCTGCTCAGCGGTACCGTTCGTTTACACATACTCTCGGCAATTCGTTAATTAAGTACCTACCTTGCATCGTCGGGCCTCACCACACGACTCTGCCTACTTCCTCGTTGTCTTCGACTAGGAGCAACGGAGGCTATCGAGTCAAGGTTCGAGAAAATGGATTACGCCTCTACGGATTGGTGACCTCGCGACGTCGGGACTCGGAATGTTGACCTGTTGTGACCTCTTGCAAGTTTCTTTCAGAATAATGAGGATTATGTATCAAGAATCATAATTCATTTTGATTTTGCGTGTTATCAATTATGTACTACTCAAAAAAACGGGAGAAGCTAGCGTCACCATCAGTGGCATTATCGATATACTCAAAGCTCTTTGTCAAGACTCAAGAGCTGGAAATCAACAGACTGAGACTTGTAGAGTAGCCTTTGATCCAAGCACGAGCCTTGTTAGCATTTTCGCGGTCCGGACTACTGAATATGAGTTTGTTGAGACGACGTAAGGACTCATGACGGCCGACGCGAGTATTGAGAAACTTTTGGGTTCCCTTCCAGTCTCGATCAAATTTCTCCAACAAGAGGACGTCAAGGGCAGGAGCAGGCAATTGAGAAACTTGGCTGCGATTTCCACCCCCTGACACAACGGGAAGATAATCCAACGAATTGAGGATAGTGATATCAGGATCGATAAGTGTGAGGCTCTTTATTGCCACGAGTTTGCAAAGGAACTCGAGGGGAGTAGTAGGGACGAGATTGGAATGATCTGGCACCAGATCAGTCGGATAATGTCGTGGGCAGGGTGAAAACGTGACCAATCCGTGGGTGTGTGATCGCCAAACGTAGCCTTTTGAAGCCTTGGGAACATGATACAGAATCTTCCTTGCTGACATACAAAGGACTGGAGATCGGGGTTATCTCGTTGCCACTGGTTATCTTGACTGGACACCAGCGAACCTCCCAACTCTCCAACATTGGCATCGCAACTTGTGGATTGCGACATTGAATATTAGAAATATAATGGAAGTCATTGCAAATGAGTTTGAATGTCTTGAAACGCTGGAAATGAGGGGCGAAGATTTTAGATAGCGTCAATACGCATGTGTGATAGAACTTTCTCACGAGGGCAAGTTGTTGAGAGTCATTCGTACCCCGGTCATCTCGAATAGGCCTGAAAAGGGCGATATCGACGGTCAAAGCAAGCTCCCTACTCCTTTGTAGGAAACGCTCGACGCGGAGAAGCGTAGTTAGGCAGTGCTTCTTGTACTTCATACCCGGACCGAAAAAACGCTCGCTGAACATGATATTCGTCCACAGCTCCGGCGCAGCCAAAACCACGGCCCGCCACAACATGGAGACATGGGAAAGCCGCATTGGCGAAGCATTTGCTGGTACGGGACCCCCCGACAAAACCATTGCGAAGGTCTCCAGGAGGATCTCGTTCGGAATGGTGGAGACCCTGGTGGAAGCTGTGACCATCCGTTTGGCTTTACGGCAGGGTGGGGCGTGAATTGAATGGGTGGCGATGACTGAGCAAGTATCACTTATAGAACTTGAAGCGGCACTGGCTGAATTCGAAGCAGTGATTCAGTGAGCGGAGTTGATAAAACTGGTAATGGCAGAACGATTGGCGGCATCAGAAAAACGAGCAGCAATGGCGGAAATAGTGACAAGGGCATGGCCGTTGGTTAAATGGATAGGATTGGTTGAAGGGACGGGCTTGGTTGAACGAACAGGAATGGCCGAACGAGCATCAATTGCACGAGGACGGCCGCCATTCGAGTATGAAGACCTTCCGTTTCGGAATGGAATATTGACATTCAATTCGTCGCGATCAACGTGACTCTAAATTCAAAGCTTGTTGGGTTCAGCCTATGACAGCTATGAAATGTGGAGAGCAGCTACGACCCACCGGAGGGAAGCAACACAAAGTAGCTGAGCAAAAGGGAACATCACACAGCAGAGGATAGAAAAGGAAAACACAGACGGGGAGACAACACCGAGCACGTCGTCAAGAAAGTACATCAGGTTGTGCAGGGCAGGCCCGGGGATAAAGCTGTCTTTCGATTCTGGGAACGGTGGCCTAAACTCCATTGTCCTCTGGCAAAAAGGGCACCTGTGCCACTCCCTTTGTGGAACTCGTGCTGGCATGCGTAGCGAGATAAAGGCACCACCCACAGAAAGAGCCGCTTTACGAAAACTTGAAGCTTTGGAAATGTCTAACATGATGACTCGCGAGGCAGAACCAAATGTTGTAAGTTACACGTGACAAATTGGAGGTGCAGTAACCTGCAGCCGATGTCGAAAGCCAACGGATATGTAAATTAACGTTCAACGACCTGTGATAGTTTGCTGAGGTATCGTGATAACTCATGCAAAGGTTGTACGGGAGACAGCGACTGGCAGCGGCGTATGGTCAATATAACAAGTGGCATTAGATCATATGAGCATAAACAGATTGGCGATGGCCAGGAAATAGTACATGCAGTCATATATCACTTCTCCTCGTGGTCGCTTGCAAGGTCCCGACTTCCCGCAGAAGATCAGATCTTCACAAGCTTGCGAAGCAAAGCCGTCGACTTGGTGGCACGGTTCACTCCGCCTCACTGGGGGCGCTGTTCATCATAATTGTCCGAGCTTCAGACACAAAATCAATGTCAGACGTTCAACGCATCACCGCAAACAAAACACGTACTAGTTGGCATTGGCCGCGCTCACCAGCGTTGCCGGTTCCCTCTGATCTTTACTCTCCACCTCCTGGATCGCTAGAACTGCAGTCTTCTTGTGAACGACGGTACTGATCCGTGCCTTGCCTTTCACGATGACGTAGGGTACTCCCATCCTATGATACGGTGTGGGGAGGAAGACGACAAGCTCGGCTTTCTTTGCCTCAATCAGGGCGAACGACGTGGTTCAACTCATACTTGGCGAACAGAGGCTTTTGGTGTCCTATAAAATTGTATCAGCTTACCACATAAATTAAGATGAGGAGACAAGAACGAACCTTGGGGTCCTTCTCTTTATCCGCAGCAGTAGCCTCGAGACGGGCCTTCCCCCTCTCCCTCGACTCTGGGTGTTACTTGTTCAGAGGCTTGAACAGCTGCGAGGCGGTGTTCTTTTCCAACGTGTGTGAGAATTGGGCAATCGCAGGCGGGACTTTGAGACGCTGGCTCAGAATGACCTTCTGGCGCTGCAGGCGGACATATTCGGGCCACTTGATGAAACGAGTCGTGGATATCCTGACCTAACATCATCGACGTTGCATCAACTTTACGAGAAGATAACCAGATCAATAACTACATACCGATACCGAATGTCTTGGCATTAACCTTGAGGAAAGGGATTTTCTTGGTCTTGACGGCCTTGTTGGCACCGAAGGGAGTAGCATCGGGCTTCTTGCTGGATTCCGGTTTGGATTTGGGACGAAGTGTGCACAACCCGGCATAAATGCACAAGGCACGTCATAGCCTCGATAGGCTCCGTGCTATATGTGACTCTTTCTGCGGCTGGGGTTCTGAGAACGAAAGGTCAAGTATCAGTTTAGAAATCCATAATGTCATCCAAATGAAAAACCTGCCATCCATCTTTTTGAGATATAGAAGTGCTGCTGCTAGAGCCCGTCGGCGGCTATGCGAAAGCTCACTATTTTTTGAGTCAGATAGTCTTGAGGCGTTGAGAGCCGAGACCCGTACCATATTAACATATCACGGAGGATGATAGGCCGCTGGGCGCTAGCTAATCCGCCACGGCGGCTGTAGCACGAAATGTGTGCTGTACCGGTGTCAGTTAGCCCAGCGTTTTGAAGGAAAACAGCACTGACCGTGGAAAAGCATTTTACAATGCTTGTTCTGCTCCTGATATCGTTCCGGTCGTGTCACGCGGGAACAACCTCATCGTGGATTGCTAGAATACTGAGTGAGTATAGAGGCTGCTTGGGAGATCATATACGCACTCGGAGGATAGGGTCCCGACATCCTTCAGGTTCATGCTCTGGCGCCAACGTTGAACGGGTATAGAAAGCGAAATTTGGGAGTTTTGGGGGGTTGAACCTGACGATGTCTACAATAGGATTGGATAGAAAACCTGTAGATGATGTCATGCTGGGACTCGGATGCCTTCTCTGGCCGCAGTTGGAAGAGAATCGAGAAACTTCCGTGCTTTCCCAACAATGTGCAGCTTAGTCGAGTCTGTTTAGATACATGAGCCGTGGCAGTAACGATGGAGATGCATGTGAAGATAGCACACGCCATGGGCAACGAACAACGAACTAGGTACCACAACTGTTCCAACACTGCCACAGACCACAATACATGACGAAGTGAGACGGCGTGGAAATCTGGAAAAGCGATGACATGACGAATGCAAAGAAAAATACGCAGCATACCAAGAAGACAAAGTACATCATAGAAATGGAAAGCAGCGCTAAAGTCTAGTGCATCGTATGTTTAGCATGAGCCGACGAATAAACGGACGGGCAGGTTTTACCTACAAGTCGAACCCAGTGGGTATTCGGGGTTGCAGCCAGAGGTTGAAGTCTAGCTTGCATCAGGAAGACGAAGGACATTACCATCACGAGAGCTAAAAATTCTGTATTAGTATACGGAAAATGGAGCAACAAAATATGCACAAAAGTACCCGAGTCGAAGGCTTCATATGGCTCCCGTCTCTCATTTCCTGCTGAAGCCGTGGATTATGGTCGCTGGCGGTAGATTGAGTAACAATAAGAGTAATGAAAGAGCAAGATTCGTACCCACCGATATTGTAGGTCGACGTCGAGGACAGCGAACAGCTTATTTGTCTGTGTTGTTTGCATAGTTAACGTTTGAGTTGGAACCAACCTGAATTTCCCGCATTCTTTTGCCTCTACCACCGTAAAATTTCCACAGACGAAAAACATCAAGTCTGAGTCTACAGAGTGGCAACGCAATGGCAACGTTCCACTCTTTCTTTTCCAATAACTACCATCATACCTGGCAACAAGGTTCTCGTATCTGGAGCAAATGGCTTCAATTCAATCCAGGTTGTTCACACCCTTTTAGAACAGGGATAAGTCCTTCGTGGGACGGTGCGATTGGTAGAGAAGGGTCGTTACCTCTCCGAGATGCTCAACAAGGACTACAACGGAAAACTCGAACTTGTAGTCGTCGACAATATAACCAAGGTGTGTGTTTTTATCTAACATTAAAAGTGACAACATCATGTTGAACATGAACTTGTGAACGTTAGGACGGCGCCTTTGACGAGGCCGTGAAAGGTGTCGATGCCATTGCACACACCACGTCACCATTTCACATGAAAGCCGATGACCCTCGAGGTAAGAATTACAACCCGCTATCGTTGGATCACTTACTTATTTATCATCCAAATACCTAGAGTTGATTGTACCGGCCGTTCAGGGCACCGTCTGTTTCTTGAAAAGCGCACTAAAGCACGGGTACGTGACTAGTTTCGTATTGATCAACAATTCATTCTTATGCCGATACATGTACTACAATAGGTCATCTGTTAAACGTATCGTTGTGACTTCATCCTGCGCCTCCATCATCGAAACCCGCTCCACGCCGACAGAGTTCTCGGAACTTGACTGGAACAGACAGTCCATCCAGGATGTCGAGGAGAACGGTAGGAACGCGCTACAGAGTGCCAAATATCGTGCGTCCAAGACGCTTGCTGAGAAAGGCACGTAACATGGGCTTAATAGTAATCATTGGGACTCGACTGAGGATTCGACAGCTGCATGGGACTTCCATGCCGAAAACAGAGATAACGTTAATTGGGATTTAGCTGTTATGAACCCTTCTTTCGTACGTCTTTACCTCCTTTCCAACAACCTTTCTCGCTCACAACTTGTTACCTTCACCTACAGGTATTCGGGGTAAGCAATACCATTTCTCGGACACCTTTAGGCTATCACACTCATATAGAATCTTCCGTCTCATTACACAGCCAGCGACCCACGAAGTCAACAGCATCAACTCGCTAAACGAATCCCTTCGTCAGATGCACGACTCCATCTTAGTCGAGGGAACACCCTCAGCGCAACTTGGGTCGGGTTCATCCTGGGTTGATGTGCGGGATCTTGCTGAAGCACACGTGCGCGCGCTGAGGTTAGAGAAGACGGGTGGCGAGAGGATTATTATTTCCGCCGGTACGTCTCGTAACCCTATTTTTTGGATTTATGTTGATTTGGTTTACTCACCTTTACAGGTCCGTATGTCTGGCAAGATTGGGGTAACTATCATCATATCACAAGCCTCCCAACGTCAAATACTTATACTGATAACCTTTTTTCCAGTCAACGTAGCCCACCATCTCGACCCCTCGCTCCCAGCTGGATATCCGGAAGTGGCACCTAAATCATACACCGACTATATGACTCGATACGATACCTCAAAGGCTGCGAGGATCTTGAATATTACGTCTAGAAGTGCGGAAACGTCCAACGCGGACGCAGAGGGCGATGTTCGGTATTATAAGAGTATGGAAGAGGTTACTAAAGATATGTTGGATTATTTTAAGGCGAAGGGGTGGTGAGGGTTTTTGGCTACGGCGCGTTTGGGGATCATGCCGTTGGGTTCCTTGTATGTATTCATTTTGCGGCTGGAACTGGGGGGACTTGGAGAATTGGGGACATTACTTCCTTCCATTATAACCGCGAATCTCTCTCCTTTTCGTTCTCCTACGCGTCGAGGTGTGATAGTGTATCACGCTTCCAATCCTATTGCCCTGGCTTTCCATTACCTATCTCAAGTATGTACAAGTACATTCATTGTGTATCAAGTTTCAAGTTGGGTGCGCTAACAGTGACCTCCCAAGGACAAATCTATTCCAATTACATATACAAATTGTGATCATCTCTGTTATTCCAATAACGAGATTGTAACACAGTCCTGGGTGTGCATTTCGCTGGAGAACGACAACAGTAGAAAAGAGTACCTTGTCCTACTTTGAAGGTGGGGACATGCCTTGTGGGTGTTGGAAATATCTTATCCGTATCCATAGCACCAGCATCTGGGTTTTGGGCCGAAAAGGTTCAGGCTATATAAGGTCTTAAAATATTCAAAATAACAATAATATTTGCAATTCTTATATATGGTCTGAAAAGGGTATTTAAAGGACGGTAGCGTTGACAAATTTCAACAGCGCACTCGGAATTGAGCTTTCGAAATTTATGGTAGTAGCTGAACAAATAGTATACAGATGTGAAATTTAATGAACAGAGATATCAAGTGTGATTGATCAGTGAAATTTAGAAAAGAGTGACGAAAATCCACCTGTTGTCCCAACGCTTATAAAGGACGGTAGAGATGGCAGATTCTGCCAGCTATATCAGGTGGGTTCTGTCGGTCAGCAGCTGCCAGGAAGCAGCTGCTTCTAATGATTTGAAAGCCATGCAGGCACAGGCCTTGAAGTGTCAGACTGAGAAATCTGTGAAATTTAGAAAAGAGCGATGAAAATCCACCTGTTGTCCCGACGCTTATAAAGGACGGTAGTGATGGCAGGTTCCGCCAGCTATATCAGGATGGCCTCACTGATCAGCTGCTGCCTGGAAGTGATTACTTGAGAATATTTGTGTAGAAGCGGCATATCTCACAGCACAGAGAAGTGCACGTCGGACTACTGACCTT
>QLOJ01000411.1:0-13269 GCA_003313625.1 Tricholoma saponaceum
GAAGAACTATCGGAGTTCCGATGGAAGTCCGAAAGATAGAGGAGGTAATAAACTGAAGTAGTATCGGAGTACCGAGGGAAGTCCGAAGAACAGAGGGAATGACCAGAGGATGAGATGGGTAAACTTGGTTGATTTATGAACTGAAGAATACAAACAGAAGTAGCTAGGTTTTATACTAGTGGGCGGGGTTAGATTGGATACCGACAGTAACTACGGAGTCCAGGCTATGTCCGAGGCAGTAGCTAGTAACGGTGTCATCTCTAAGGTAACGTAATATAAGTTCATAACTAAGAGACCAATGCTATGCTAAGTTTCACTAAGTAATATCGGCGGAGAAATGTCGGGGATCCGACGGAAGTCCGAGTTGCTGGAACGGGATGTAACAGTTTCCCACTGACCGTGGATGGACTTGACCTCACATAGACAAGCAACATAATATATCACAACCTACAGCAACAGGAACGAATGAAAGAAAAAATCAAGAAGCATCTACCAGTACGCCAACCTCTCCTTCCGATGGCAGCCTTGTCCTTGTTCGCGAACTTGCCTCTGTTAGTCAAACTGTCAGTAACTTTCAAATATTGTTGTAAGGTACTGAAACTTACCAGTCAAAGCCTGTTCCCACCCTTCCTCAAACAGCTCCGGATTCACGTCAGGATGGGCAATAGATGCCGCGATTTTAGGCCGTTTCTTGCTGATTAGGTCTCCTTTCCATGCGTCTACGGCTCTTGATGCTTGGCTAGTGTAGTTTGCATAAGAAGGATAAAGAGAGAATATTGTAATGTATACTTACCTCGGTGCATATGTGCGAGCAAATAACGCAGCCTCAGGCGCCCGTTGTGTCTTCACCAGTAAATCCACACATGCATTCATATCACCTAGCTGGAAGCGCGTCGCAAACGCCAAGTTATTCTGGCTCTCCTCCTCTACGATGCATTATGCATCAGCACAACGTTATTCATTCTGCAAACAAAAACTCACCCGCTTTCGCCGCGAGCCCTTCGAGCCCTTTCCGATCTCCCGTCGCCCGCCGCCATCAGCAGTAGCATGAGTGCACTCAAATCTCCCGCTCGCTCGAAACATTCTCTCGCCAGATCGAACCGCCACACTGCTAGTGCGTGGTCGCCCAGAGCTTTCCATTTTACCTCTGCCTCGAGTTCAGGTACGGATCGCGCGATCTCGAGGGCGGTGTCGAGGTCATCGAGTTGTAGAGCCAATTCAAATTTGTGGTCCGCGTCGGTAGTTACTTGGATCGCGAGTTCTTTGAGGTCTGTGATAGGGTGGATGGAATTAGTCTGGGGATGACAGTGGATCAGATGGAGATGGGTACCTTTGCTTTCGAGGAAACGTGCGACTTTGTTAAGCTGGTCTTTGGGGAGAGTGGGGAGGATTTCGGCAGCGGCGTCCATGTCGCCTCGAAGGACGGCGGTTTGGTATTCTACGACGGAGAGGGCGAGAGAGTAGCCGTAGATGTGTAGATCCTTGTCTGCGAGATATACACGGTTGTGGGCGGGCATGTAGCCAAGGAGGTAGAGGGGGCTAACAGGATCTTTACGTGACTGTCGCCGTATATATCAAGGAGGGAGACTTACGTGTCGAAGGGACTGATGCTGTAGTGTTCATTGCCGACGAAGTATGAGAGACGGTTGGTCGTTGTTGTGAAGATGAAGCAGTCGCCTATCCATTTGGCTGTTTTGACGCTATTGGTGGAGTTAGCATTTATTTACAGGATGTAGAAGGATTGTATCACCCTTCGGACACATCAGCGACGACCTCAAATGCCTCCTCGACACCCTCGTCTGTGATCTCCGCCCCTCCTTCGAGCCTGGCATTGTAGGCATCTCGGTTGAAGCGTAAAATGTAGAATGAATCTCCGCCCCGAGCTCCAAGCAATGTTCCTCCATGTAGACCATCGATAGACCAGCTTCCAGCCCCCTTCACACCCACCCCGCCCCTCTCCCTAAAAGTTCTTGTACACCCTCACTTTGACTTTATTCTCCAGCACAGCGTACGTGTTCGAGTCCGGGGCCCACGCAAATGATACACCGTTCCCAAACAATTTGTTGCGCCATGCAAGTGCGGTGTAAGTGATGTACTCGCCAACACCGACGACAGTTACAAAACGCCAATTGGGGGAGTGGATAAGGGACTGGGCGAAGATCTCGGTTGATAGAGGGATACTTAGCGCCATCGGAGAGGTTGGCTTTGTCAGAGATTGAGTTTGCCGGACGATCCATGCTGAACGTGGGTTCCTCTCGACCAAGCTAAGTACCATTTATATAAGTGAGGGAAATTGTTGGATGGAGGATAAGTATATACCTTTATTACCACGACATCCCCGTCGAATCCGACTGCCACCTCGTTCGCGTCCCTCCGCAGTGCGATACACCATGCTCGTTCGAGAGAGTAGCTCAGTGTGTTCTCGACACGGTAAGTACCGCTATTCCACACCTTCACCGTGGCATCTTCACTCCCACTGAAGATGATCGGCAGGTTCGGATGGAAGATAGCGAAAGAGACGTTATTCGTATGGCCCTCCATGGTTTGCACACAGCTCTTGCTGAGGTAGTCCTAGACCTTGACCGTCTCGTCGTCGCCGGTGGTGACAAGGTATGGCTTGTCCGCGCCTGGGTAGAAATCGACATAGTTAGCACCTTTGTTGTGCGCATCTATGGTAAAGTTGGCACTGCCAGCGCCGAGGGACCACATTTTGACTGTGCGATCGAGGCAAGCAGAGGCGAAGGTGTTGGCGTCTTTGGGGTTGAAGGCGAGGTTCATGATATAGTGAGTGTGGCCTTCGACACCTAGAAAATGTTGGATACAGAGTAAAATTGAATGATTGGCACCTACCTGAACGTTCTTCCATCCCTTCTCCCAGTCCCATGCCTTGATCATCATATCATTACTCCTCGTCGGCACAACGCTCGCCGACTGTTAGACACCTAGATGCGCTTCGAACGCAGCCACTTTTTCATGCGTGTTGTAGCTGAACACGCGTATGTGGAAGTCATCCGAGCCCGCAACAAACCAGTTTTTGCGCGCGAAGAATTTGACACAGCGTACGGGAGCTTCTGCGACTTTGAATGTTTTTACTATAACCCTAGTTTCATAGTCAACTGTGCCGACTGGTCGTATACAAGCCAAGGCTCCGTTGGCTGAAAGTCGACGCTTTTCACTTTAACTGATGGAGAAAACTGTTTCTGCTGTGCATAACGGTTAGAAATTTGAGAGACGAAATACATAGGATCCATACATTGACTTTGATGACATCCCGATGCTTCAAACATCGTCGTGATATGTGAAGCTGTATGAGGAAACACTTTCCCACCAAACAAACAATGGCCAACGCACGACATCGCCGCATCCCTCCCTCCCCCTCTCCCAATCCTATCTAAGTGTTGTAGGTGTAATTTTTTATTTCTGACAAATTTCTAGGTTATATTTTCTATGTAAAACGACAACGCACGCGCCCCACACGTTCCCTCTACCCCATTCTAATGGAATGTGAGGGGTTTGTTTAGGTCTAGCACGACCTGAGTAGCGAATACGTACAAGGTAAGCACTCGCTACCCCGTATGCCCTTCACATCACTGCTACCTTGAAACAGGTAATCCCTGAGAGACCCACCACTACCGCTGCGAGCCACTGCTCGCAGGGTGGGTCGTGGGTGGATAACAGGACTGAGAGGTGATAGGGACGGGGACCACATGACGAATGACAACAACAAGGAGACAAGGGGCAATCGTTGCTGCGAGCAGGGTGGATGGGGGTGGGGGGTACGAGGACAGATAACAACAACAAAATGGGCACAGCGACGGGGACGGGATGACGAGGTACCACTACCACCATCACAACTACCGCCGCGAGCGACTGCCTGCTGGGTGGACACCGGGAGCAATGAGGACAGGGACGACGGGGAGCGGGCAGAACGACGACAACAATGGGGGCAAGGACACCAATGCACACAAGGACGACAGGCAGGACCAGTCCCCCCACTGCACAACGAGGGAACGACGATGACTGTCAACACCGCCACGACCAACTGCTCGTGGGGTGGATACGGGCAACAACGACGGCAGGGAGAGACCGGGACAACGCCGAGGGCGGGTGGGTTTTTTCTTTTTCTTTTTTTGGTTTTAATGAATATTGTTTCCCCGCCCCCCCATGGAGGGAGGTTGGTTGTTTGATGTATATTATACAATCGTGTGATTAACAGAAAAAAAACATGAACAAAACTTTACGTCGCATTGCTCCAGCCGAAGATGAAGAATTACCACAACTTACAAGGGTGCTCTGGTCTGGGATCGTAAGACCATTTCTCAGGCTGGCCCCTCAAGAACGTGTTTTATGTCGGCGAGCTTGATTTCAGGAAAACTGCCAGATGTCAGGTGCAGAATATCATATACCATACTAAGCCTCGGCGATTTTGATGGCTTTGATGGGGTTGAAGTGTATGTTTCTTTTCGTTATGATCCTAAGGTTTCGTCTAATGATATTTATAGTCTTGGCGACTTTGCAGCTTGGGCCAAGCTTGGGCCTAAACGTTCGCTAGAATTGCAGGACAAGTTTGTGCTTTGCCAGGTGCCGTGTTATACAGAAGGAGAGGATTCTTTGCGTCGTACCATCGATTCATTCGCGGTTCTCAATTATCACGACAATCGTAAACTGTCTTCATCATCTGTGACGGCAATACCATTAGAAGTGGCAACGACCGAACCAAACCCTGCATCGTATTAGATATTCTTGGGATTGACCTGAAACTTGACCCCGAACCTTTATTGTTCAAGTCCATCGTTGAGGGTTCGAAGGCGCTTAACTACGGCAAGGTGTACTCTGGATTGTACGAGTTTGAAGGTCATGTTGTCCCGTGAGGTTTCCTTCCACTTTTTATAATGTCTTGGGGGCTTACTCACCTCTTCCAGATAGTATACGGTCATTGTCAAGGTCAGAAAGCCAACCGAACAATCAAAGCCTGGCAATCGCAGGAAGCGAGATAGTCAAGTTTTGTTGCTTCGCTACTTGAATAGGGTCCACTTTGACGCTCCTATGTCGCCTTTGGAACTCGAGGTTTATCATCGGATGCGCAATATTATTGGAATCAATCCTGCTTTTTACGAGTAGTATATCTTTACGGTTGATGCTGATACCGTGAGTAGACATCGTCTTCTGTTATCCAACAAAGCATCTAATCGGGTTTTCTAGTCGGTGACCCCAGAGTCGCTCAATCGACTAGTAGCTTCCGCCGCTGACAATTTGAGCATCGTCGATATATGCGGAGACACAAAAGTTTTGAACGAAGATGGATCTTGGTGGACTATGATCCAGGTTTACAAATCACACTACTTGTAGAAGAGTTTCGAGAGTTTCGTCACCTGTCTTCCAGGTTGTTTCTCTCTCAGGATCCGTACCACGGACAAGGGTCGGCCCATCTTCATCTCGAACTGTATCATCGACGAGTATGCTGATCCCAATGTCGACACTCTCCACAAGAAGAATCTGTTCTTCCTCGGTGAAGATCGGTTCTTGACGACGTTGATGATGGGGCATCTCCCAGCGTTCCAGACCAAGTTCACTCCTGATGCTATTGCACATACTATGGGCCCTGAGTCGTGGTGGATCCTCTTCTCACAGCGTCGGCGATGAATTAACTCGACAGTGCACAATCTATGCGAGCTGGTGTTGTTGCCTGAGCTGTTTGGATTCTGCTGTTTCTCGATGCGGTTCTTCGTCTTTATTGATCTATTGGGTACCCTTGTGCGTGTAGTTTCGTTGTGGACTGACGAACCTGTTGTTCCTTCCAACTGATGACTCATTTGACAGATCTTGCCCGCCACTGTCGTTTATGTACGTTCCATTACATGCGTCATATGTTAACCTGCTCATCGTCTTTCTAGCTTCTCTTCTTGATTGTCCTTGTTGCCACCAGAGCTGTCGCTATTCCTATCATTTCCATTGTCATGCTTGCGGTCACATATAGCTCACAGGTTTGTTGATCGTGACTACGTTAGGCTGAGTATTGATATTGTTTGTTAGGCTATTATCTTTATTTTGAAACGAGAATTCGTGCTTGTTGGATGGATGGTGGTCTATTTCATCTTGTACGTCTTTCGTCTCTCTCTCTTTTTTTTTTTTTGAATTGGGCGGGGTGGCTTATAATTCTCTGCTAGGTATTCGGTGTACGGCTTCTTCTCTCCGGTCTACTCCTTCTAGTTCATGGATGAATTCAGTTGGGGTACCACACGCTTGGTCGTCGGGAGGGTGAAGACAAGAAATCATCCTGAACGATGGTTTGATGATACCTCTCCAGACATTCAGTGGTGTGTTGCTCTGCGTTTCTCTCTGCATCAGTCCTATCTGACAAATATGCTTAAAAGACTACAAAGCAGAAGCCTGGGAGAGTGGCACACATCGTTCTGAGGAGACCGGGTATAGCAGCAAACCTCATTCGCATAAACCGCCACACTCGCGAGAGGAGTTCCCGCACGTGTATTAACGAGCTTCTCAGTCTGGCGATTACTACCGCGATACGCACAACATCAGGTAGTCCCACAATTGCCGTTCATGTCTTTCTCTGGTGGCCCTGGCTCTGCTCAAGGTTCCGACTACGGTGTGGGGATGGGAATGCCCATGGCGCAAATGAACACCGGAAGCATGTATGGCATGATGCCTCCAGGTCATATGGGCATGGTGATGAATCCTATGGCACCGAATATGAATATGCTGGGAGGTAGCTTTGGTGGTTCTCAGGGAGGCGGTTTCGGTGGGGTCCCACCATCGCTACCGCCTCTGGGGACGCAACAATGACCTATGTCGACGTTCTCGCTTGTCACGACGGTCAATCCCTTTTTGGGTCTGAGTAACAGCGCGAACCCAACTGACGAAGAACTAACTAATGCCTTGCTGAATTACTTTGGCACGCAAGATCTGATGGCGGTCACGAAGAAGTGAACTCATCTTGTTATTTGTTGTTGGCATAGGCATAGTGTAGTTGACTGGCTGTCTTTTCTTTCCGAACGGCCCGGGAGGCTACTACGTCTTGTTTCCCGAAGGCGGATCTTACCCCCCGCAAAGACTTTTTGAATCAGTCCATTGACACGATCCTTTCAGAGTCATAGATGATCGTTCCCTTCGAACATTTTCTTTTTATCCTACATCAACCGCATCCTGGACTTCGCTCGGCTCCTGCAATTTCTTGGGTCTTCCTAAAATATCGCTTTCCGAGTCAGTGTTGCAGGCTAATATGTAGTAATTGTCTTTCCATTTTACTGGACAATAGCAATATATATCAATCATAATCATCGTCAACATTTCAATCAATAAATGTGTCGATATCGCGACCTGACCGCTGATCCTTCGCTGTGAGCCTTTCAGCGGTAGCATGGGCACACTCAAATCGCCCGCCCGTTCGAAACACTCTTGCCAGATCCAACCGCCGTACCGCTAGTGCACGGTCGCTCAAAAATTTCCACTTTACCTCTGCCTCCAGCTCAGGTACTGATCACACAATCTCGAGCGCGGTGTCGAGGTCATTAAGTTTCAAAGCCCATTTGACTCTGTGGTCGGAGTCGGTGGTTACTTGGATCGCGAGTTCTTTGAGGTTTATGATAGGGTGGGTGGGATTAGTCTGGGGTGACAGGGGATTGGATTGGAGACTAACCTTTGCTTTCGAGGAAATGTGCTACTGTGTTGGGCTGGTCTTTAGCGAGAGTGGGTAGGATTTAGGCAGCGGCGTCCATGTCTCCTAGAAGGACGGCAGTTTGGTGTTCTACGACGGAGAGGGCGAGGGAGTAGCCGTAGATGTGTGGATCTTTGTCTGTGAGATATACGCGGTTCTAAGAGTATCTTTAGATGAATATCGCCATACGTATCAGGAACTTACGTGTCAATGATGCTGTAGTGTTCATTGCCTCGGAGATAGCGGGTTGTTGTTGAGAAGATGAAGCAATCACCTATTACTAAGGTTAGTCTTTGATTGAAGAATTTAGAAGGATCATTTAGTCTTCGGACACATTAGCGACGACCTCAAATACCTCCTCGACACCCTCGTTTGTGATCTCCGCGCCTCCTTTGAGCTTGGTGTTGTATGCATCTCGATCGAAGTGTAAAATGTAAAATGATCTTCAGTGGTGATTGCTACGAGTGATCTAGTGTCAGACGTGGAAACCAGTCAGTATATGCGCAACGAGAGATGCAAAGAAATACCCACATTCTCAGCATCGACATCTATACACCTGACAATTTCGCCAGTTTCCCGATCTCAGAATATCATGAACCCAGCACCTCGAGCACCAAGTAATTTTCCTCCGTGTAGCCGATCGATAGACCAGTTCCCAGCCCCCTTCATACCCGCCCCACCCCTCTCCCTAAAGTTCTTGTACACCCTCACCTTGACACTTTTCTCTATCACATGGTATGTATTCGAGTCCGGAGCCTATGCAAACGACACGCTGTTCCGGAATGATTTGTCGCGCCACGCAAGTACGGTGCAAGTGATGTACTCGCCGCCACCAACGACGGATACGAAACGTTCGTTAGGGGATGGATAAGGGACTGCGAAGATCACGGTAGAACCGATTTCTTTCACGGATAGAGGGATTTTAGGGCCATCGGAGAGGTTGGCTTCATCAGGGATTGTTTAGAGGTCTCCAGATAGAACGTCGTGGTTCCGGCAGGTGTAGATGAGCTTGCCGGAGGGATCCATGCTGAAAGTGGGTTCTTCTCGACAGAGCTAAGTATCATGTATAAGTGAGGGAATCATTGAATGGAGGATAAGCATGTATACCTTTATTACCACGACACCCTTGTTGAATCTGACTGCTACCTCGTTGACGCCCCTCTGCAGTGTGACACACAATGTGCGTTCGAGCGAGCGAGCGGCTCAGCGTGTGATTGACATGATAAATACCACCTTCCCTCACCTTCACTGTGCCATCGGCTGGCTTAGCCTTCCATTTCCCTGATTGTCGACAGAGTTATTACCCAGTTTGCACGATTTTCTATTTTGAAATATTAGCTGTTGCTAGTGCATTTGACAGCCTACGTACCTCGGCGACCAATTGCTCAAAGATCGTTGTCTACACTAAGAGCATGAACACGATGGACATTTTTAACACCCTGTGATGTTTTCCCGAATTTAATTCGTCACTGTGTGGATATCTTCCTCGAAAACAAATTTGATGTTCGCGTACTCCCTCTCCCCCTCCTTGCTCGTCAGATGAGAACTTGCTAAAATACTGCCCGCCGTCATACACCTACGCCCCACAGCTGCCTCGAGACTCTTTGTACCCGGGCGCAGGAGGATAACCCCAATTCTTCATCATACGGCAGGGAGAAGAGGAAAGGGCGGAGGCGGGTAAACAGAGTCAGCAAAATGCTGATCATCGACCTGGTTTGTGATGTCGTTCCCGTATGGCGTCGTGACGAGTGCGATTGCCAGTGCGAGTGGGGAGTGTAGGCGTTGATGCTAGGATGGGAGTGACTAGACCCAAGGAGAATAAGGTGTGCAAGGAGGTGCGTGAGAGTGTCTCGAAGACATCGGGAACATAGTTGAGGAGTGGATATATTTGCGGGCGGCCGGTGGGGGTATCGGGGTTCAGCTGTAGCTGGGTCATTGGAAGTAAGGAAGGAGGGGAGCGGGAACGAAGCAAAATGCGAGAGGAGGGTTAGGGAGAAGAAGAGACGGTGGTAGAGAGTCGCTTGGAGACTGGAAAGATGTGAGAGCTAGAAGTGAAGAGTTTAGTTGCATAAGTATCATTTATGTGGATTGTGTACTTGCCTGGAATAATGCAATTGCAATGGTAACGACGACGAAAGAGAGAAATAGCTGTGCGACGATGGGGCCGAGTAAATGTGTAAAAGAAAAGCATATGAGACCTACATCTTTTGCATACCGCAATCAAATCTACAAATGCGGGAATGTCAAAGCCCTTGCAAATTTCTGGATCTCGAGGCGTGTGGTATCCGTTGTAAAGAACTAGCTTGAATAGAGACAGTAGAAGATGGAGATGGGGTTGTCAAGGTTGGTTGAAGCATTGTATACAGTAGGGTGAGCATATTCAGAGAACAGTGATAGCCCTTGAAGTACGGAGTCAACGTCCTACCCGAAGGTCATGTAAGTTTAACGAACATTGAATGTCCCGCTCAGGCGGATGGCATATGAGCTCAGAGTCGTGGGAAAGATCAAACTTCATCAATCTGTGACTCGGAGTGGTCACAGTCTTCTTATCGATCTTCACCATCGCCGCAATGAAGAAACATATGAAGAAATGGTTCCCGATCAAGAGATTGACTTCGACCTCCAAGACATCACGATCCCGGGCCACCGAGACTGCAGAGACTGTTCCTGGGAATGACATTGACACAGAACATCAAGCTGTTGAACACATGGTAGTAGTTCTCCTTATCACTTCACAATCATTTGTTATTCATCATTTGAAACTAGTCTGCTTTTATTGGTACTTCTATGAGGTTTGAAGGCAACACCATCCGTATGTTCCATTCCTGGTCATGATACATCAACACTCATTTAATGCTAGGAGCTGGTGGCCATGTTGGTTCCTACAACAAGACAGCAGTGTATGGAGACATCTACCAGATATGTAAGAACATGCCCACTATTTTGTGTTTGAGGGTCTGACTGCCCTTTTAGCAACCACACCTTTACCACCTCTGAAACCAGTATACAAGTTAAAGCCATCCTCTAGCCCAAATTTTTTGGGACGTGAGGATTACTTGCAGAAACTGGAGGAATGCTTTCATGTGCAAGCTACTGGTGAAAGGGGGCACAAAGTCTTTGTTCTGTTTGGAGTTGGTGGAATTGGAAAAACACAAATTTGTTTGAAATTTGCTGAGAACAATTCAAACAGGTGAGCTATTTAGATTACTCCACAATTCAAGTTGGTCAAAAACTTGTATTATCCTGCCAGGTTCCAAACATTTTGGATTGATGCAACTAGCCCTGAGACCATTGAAGGAAGTTTACAAGCAATTCCTAATGGTTCTATTGCCCAATCTTCTGGGGCTGAACAGTCTACAGCAGCAGCTCTGCAGTGGCTTTCCTCACTCAATCAAGAGTGGTTGCTTGTGTTTGATAATGCTGATCATGAGCCTGATGTGGTTGCCAAGTTCCTACCACCAGGAAATCATGGGAACATCTTGATTTCCAGTCGGAATCCAAACATGCAGCGTCTTTCTCCTGATTTCTTTGCTGAGGTTGTTGAAATGGAGGAAGAGAGTGCTATCTCACTGTTTTTGAAGTCTGCATTCTTAAACTCCTCTGACAAAGGCCACAGGATATCAGCAGAGAAAATAGTAAAAGAACTTTGCCTCCTGCCTCTGGCTGTGGACCAAGCTGGTGCAGCTATTGCAAGTGGCCTTTGTGATGTTGATGAGTATTTGAATATGTATCATCAACATCGTCAAAGACTGCTGGATAATCCTACATTCAAAGGGGCATCAAACTATGGGCGTGCAGTCTATGGAACCTGGGATGTGTCCTTCACAGAAATAAAGAATAGGGTGGCTAGAGATCCTGATTCATTAGAAGGACAGGCTGCTGAGATGGCCATCTTCATTCTGAAAATATTCTCTTTTTTCCATTTTGAAGGGATTACAGAAGAAATATTCCATAAAGCTGCAAAAAGCACAAGTGATGATGAAAGTGCTTTTACTGACATGCAATTCCAACCATACTTTGCTGTGATAAGTAGAGTACTTCAGTTGGGTATCAATGGTGTCTGGGATCTAATTTTGTTCAGAGAGGGAATTCAAGTATTGCAGTCTTTTTCTGTAATCAAGAAAAGTAAACTTGACAACACATATTCTGTCCATCCCATGGTGCATTCATGGAGTAGAGACAGAATGAGCAGACCAGATAATGAAATTATGGCCTGCTGTGCAAGTAGAATGTTGTCATGTTCAATTGAGTTTCAGTACATGGAGCAAGACTATGCTTTCTGGCAAATAATATTTCCACATGTCAAGGCCAACCATGACAATGCTGTCAAAACAGGCATCAGAAAAGCCTATGATGTGGATGAAGCAAGAAATTTTGGATTAGTATATTATGAAAAAGGATATTGGAAGATAGCAGAAGAACTGCAGGTCCAAGTAGTGGAGATGAGAAAGAGGCTGCATGGAGCAGAACATCCTGATACTTTGACAAGCATGAACAACCTTGCATTGATATTTAAAAATCAGGGAAGATGGAAGGAGGCAGAAGAACTCCAAGTCCAAGTGATGGAGATGAGAAAGAGGCTGCATGGAGCAGAACATCCTGATACTTTGACAAGCATGAGCAATCTTGCATTGACATTTAAAAATCAGGGAAGATGGAAAGAGGCAGAAGAACTCCAAGTCCAAGAGATGGAGATGAGCAAGAGGCTGCATGGAGCAGAACATCCTTCTACTTTGACAAGCATGNATTTCAAAATCAGGGAAGATGGAAAGAGGCAGAAGAACTCCAAGTCCAAGTGATGGAGATGCGAAAGAGGCTGCATGGAGCAGAACATCCTGATACTTTGACAAGCATGAACAATCTTGCATTGACATTTCAAAATCAGGGAAGATGGAAAGAGGCAGAAGAACTCCAAGTCCAAGTGATGGAGATGAGAAAGAGGCTGCTTGGAGCAGAACATCTTTCTACTTTGACAAGCATGAGCAATCTTGCATTGACATTTCAAAATCAGGGAAGATGGAAAGAGGCAGAAGAACTCCAAGTCCAAGAGATGGAGATGAGCAGGAGGCTGCTTGGAGCAGAACATCCTGATACTTTGACAAGCATGGGCAATCTTGCATTGACATTTCAAGATCAGGGAAGATGGAAGGAGGCAGAAGAACTCCAAGTCCAAGTGATGGAGATGCGAAAGAGGCTGCATGGAGCAGAACATCCTGATACTTTGACAAGCATGAACAATCTTGCATTGACATTTAAAAATCAGGGAAGATGGAAAGAGGCAGAAGAACTCCAAGTCCAAGTGATGGAGATGAGAAAGAGGCTGCTTGGAGCAGAACATCCTTCTACTTGGACAAGCATGAGCAATCTTGCATTGACATTGAAAAATCAGGGAAGATGGAAAGAGGCAGAAGAACTCCAAGTCCAAGTGATGGAGATGAGCAAGAGGCT
Source organism: Tricholoma saponaceum (assembly GCA_003313625.1). Lineage (NCBI taxonomy): Eukaryota > Fungi > Basidiomycota > Agaricomycetes > Agaricales > Tricholomataceae > Tricholoma > Tricholoma saponaceum. Next base: position 13,124 of record QLOJ01000411.1, read on the forward strand.
GCTTGGAGCAGAACATCCTTCTACTTTGACAAGCATGAACAATCTTGCATTGACATTTAACAATCAGGGAAGATGGAAAGAGGCAGAAGAACTCCAAGTCCAAGAGATGGAGATGAGCAAGAGGCTGCATGGAGCAGAACATCCTT
>QLOJ01000412.1:527-27231 GCA_003313625.1 Tricholoma saponaceum
AGTAGAATGGCCATCTCGCTTAATATTAATTTAAATAATAGAATACGCCGCCTGCAGCAGCAGTCCTCTGGGCGGCATATTTACAGCAATTGAACAGCGCGATGGTTCCCAACTGGTGTTGCAACATAAACTCATCCGCGGATAAAGACCCTTGCTTCATGGTCTTCAATTTTCCTACTGCTGTCGCCTTCGGGTTTGGATCACCAAATATTGAGCTTCCAATTTCTCAAGAAAATCTTGAAAACTCTTGAATGGCTCGTGACCCATAGCAATTTGATTGATTGCTTCATTTCTCCAAAACTGTGCCTTGCCCCCTTGCATATATGAGAGCGCAAACATAATCTTGGATTCGGTTGTATGAAATTCGGGTTTGCGACCTTTAATATATAATACAACAGAACTAATAAAGGACTTAGTATCCTTCATCATTCCATCAAAGGTCTGGGGCGGTGTGAATTTAGGTAAGTGGATCTTTCCATCATCGGGACTCTTTGACTCCTCCTGATGTGATAAAACATTCCCCATTCCTCCTACCTCAGCAACATAGGGATTATGTGATATTGGGTTTGATTTTGGAGCGTGTACAAATTTACTAGTTGAGAAAGTTGCACCGTAAGTGCATCAACCTTCTCTTCCAGCATGGGAGCGGTAACAGCGGAATCGGAAGGAACTTCAGGAACCATGACGTAAGTGCTAAAAATAAAACCTAACAATATTCTTCGGCAGATCTCAGGACCTCTTCTTCGAGCTCTCCAAACGTTTACCAGTCACGTGATTGTTGGGGTTAGGGTTTGTACTAGTTTTCGCAACCAACAAAAACAGACCACGAAAGGCCATAACGAGTACGCTAGAAAATTACACTAAACCAGATCCAAACGGTTGTCTGGTTGCAGCTGTCCTAATGACAAGCACTGCCTTTCGGACACTGGCGACCACAATGTAAGGCAGGGCCTGATGCTGGATTAAGAATGAAAAGTGATTATGTAAGTACAGTTATTCTTGTCTCGTGGCAGGAACGAATGATCGGGGTGATTGTTAATGCAATGTGGCGGGGTGAAACAAATGAGAGGGCGCACGGATAAGAGTTGTGTTCTTCTGTTAGGGCAACACCAAATTCACCAGCGGGTGACTTGTGTGGGCTCTCTACAAGAAGACGCGGCGGAATGCGTTAACGATCAAAGATTGATGGGAGTGATGGGAAAGGATAAGTATAGAACGGTTGGTTGACAAAGGTGTTTCCGCACACTATAACGTGGTGGGAATCCGTTCGGGGCATGATGATACGTGATGAGCTGGCAAGAGAAAAAAAACAATCTATGATTGTGCTGAGTATGCGGAATTGGGAGACAAAAATGATCAGAAAACAGCAAAACACAATATATTGGTAAATAAAACACAAGATATCTGTGAGGATATTCTTGATATTCTGTATGTAGACAAGGTGAACATATATGAGACATGAAAGAGATGTGAATCGTGAGGTGTCGTAAAACATAGAGCTAACAAAGATCAATTCCAACACAACGCAAAGTTGACGACAAGCAGAGAGTGGTAGAAGACAAGATGGAAAGTGAAAAGCAAAAACAAAAAATGAATGACGAAAAACAAATGCACGGAGAACTTGTATCACTTGGAAGTGCCAGCAAGACGTGCACGAGTACCACCCACCCGGACTTGCTCAACCTCCTCCTCACTGCTGCTGCTGCTGCTCTGATTATTGCTTTGATTCTTGGAGGTACCAGTGGCCTTGGTGAGAGGTACACATTGTGCAGTACTCTGTCGAGCAGACTTGACAAGGCGACGAGCTAGGAGGAAAGGAAGAACAATGATGAGCATGGCAATAATAATATGGTAAGACGGAAAGAAGATTGATGAAATGTGAGACTTACAGGGACTTGTAAGAAACGCAGGCCTCGTACGTTTTCCATGGAGGTTAAGCTTAGGCGATGATGATGGGGACCCTTGATATAAGGAGAGGATCAGTGATAAAGAGTGTAGATTGCACAATTAGTGAGTTACGTGTATCGTTAGATTTAGGTTGAAGATTCGAGAGAGACATAGTTGCAAGCACATGGGTCGAGAAAGGGCCAACGTTCGCTGAAGGGGAATGACAACAGTCAATAAGAATGGAAGGAGCAGTGAAAAACAAGAAGTTGAATACCATATTCATCAGGCGAGACAAAGCCTGCATCGTCAGGGTCAAGCATATTCGACACCTTCTCATCATCGGCCATCTCGACTTGATCATCAGTGGAGACAGCATTGTTATTGTCGGAGATGGTAGTAGGGCGAATAGGCCGTGAGATAGACTTGCCCTTCATGCAGCGCTTGAGAGGTTGTTGGACAGAGTCGAGGGCGGTATCTTGAAGATCATCGTGGGCGATGGGAGCTGACGTGGAAAATTGTTTGGCATGAGCACGATGGGCCTGTACAGTGGTGGGTTCTTGGTTTGTCAAATTGTCCTGAAGGGCAGACAATGATAATTAATGCACTGTTGCATATGAAAATCCGCCGCCCAGAGGAAGGTTCCTGCTGGAGGCAAATACAAGGTTCTGAAAGTTGACGCACCTGATGGACTTGAACTTCATCCTTGGCTTCGACCTCGACCTCTCCTTTACCTATCACATCAACCCCAGCGACACCTTCTAAGACAGGTTCTGTGCCCATATTTTCTGGGTATTGCATTGCATCTTGATTAAGCCGCAAAGAAGGCAGTGTCAGCTGGCGGCGAACACCCAGATTTGCGAAACTTACCTGCATTGTTCTCGGTGCCATCAGACTCATCCTCTTCATCACTCGAAACATCCTGCGAGGACGGAGGTACATTCACTCGGCGATATCCCGCAGCATTGTGAACTCCATCTTGGTTATCATCAGAATCCTCCCCTGATGAGTCGGATTCTACATCAACACCAGTGGTGTTTGTCACGGCAGTGGAATGATCATCGTCCGTGACATGTTTGATGTTACGCAACTTCGCAGCATGTACAATAATACTTGCCTCCGCCTGTTCATCTTTCTGTGCTTCGATGTCATCTCCATCGCTGTCATCAGTTCTGGCCCGAGCCTTGCCCTTCAGTGATTTAGATTTAGAGGACTTGGATGGGTTGCGCAGAGGTGGCGTCGGCTCATCTTCAGTATCGACATCCATGCCAGAATCTGGAGCGTCTTCAGAACGTTCCTCATCTTCTGTCTTTGACTTTGTTTTCGATGCCTTCCCCTTCCGCTTTGGCTTTGGCTTTGTCGACTCGTCCTAATACAAGATACAATAAGATTTATTTATTTATTATGACTGAAGTGGAAAGCGATAGACGTACCGGTGAATAAACTGGCCGTCGGTGGAAGCAAGTCATAGGTAGGTAGTCGTCAGGTTCCACATTCCACAAGTCGTGATGGGGATCGATCTCGTTTAGTGGAATGTTCGAAGCAATCATTTTACGGTGGCGTGCAGCCTGCTCGTTCAGTGTCTGTGAATGGATGATATCAGTGTTATCACGCACGATGTAGAACTGTTCTAAATGACATCATTACCTCGATGAAATCGGTGAGTTGTCCGTAGATATACTCGTCTGTTTGCTTACCGCCAGGGACAGCCGCTGTGAACCCTTTCCTCTCAATGCACTTGATGATGTCGTTGATGTCCTTCTTGTCTTTATTCTTCATCTCGACTTGGAGCTTATCACGATAGATCTTCTCGAGGTTGACTTGATATGTATTGTTGACTGTAGAAGGATCAACTTGGATGGCATCCGGGAACTTGTATCTTTTATCGTCGGAGGAAGAGATAGCTCCCGTCGAAGCGATGGAAAGAGTGTTTCTGTGGTGGAAATACTTAGAAAGGATGTCGCAGAGCCCTACGCGAAGCTTGGCCGCGGCTGGGCAGTGTGTGAACATGTCCTCACGATACTCTTCGGTTATCCGGATCTCGGTGATCGCAATGACTACCCATTTTTCAAAGTCCCGACTCATGTTCTTCGATCCATCGCTTGCTATTGGGTTCCTCCAGGTGTGGATTGATGGAGCATCAAGCGGCCAGTACCCAGTCAGGTTATCGTTATTTTTGAACAACTTCAGTACATCGACACCCTTAGTGATCTCTTCCTTCGACAGCTGGTATAGTTGTTTCAAGTTCTGAGGGCGAACATCGGTCGCCGAGCTAGGGCGTTCGGGGACATTCGCGAGAGAAATATAATTGTCCAATGCCAGCAATAGATGCATATTCTTAAAGAGGAAGAGGACGACCTTCCAAATTGAAAAGGTGTTAGTTAATGATAAGAGGACGATACCCAAATGATCGACATACATCCGTGATGATAGAACTGCTCCCGTTGAACCCAATACTCGACCTAAATCCTTCGAATATTGCTGTCCAAAGACTCTTCCCGATTTGTGACGAACCACTAGAGATGAAATAATAGAGTGCGGGGTTGATCCACAGACCCATCTACAGAAAATCAACAAGGCAGTGAGTATAAGTATGAAATACTACGCAATGCACAATGTGAAAATAAGTCGCGATGAATACGTCACTTGCAGGCGGCTTAACGCGGCTTAACAAATTGCGGATGGCGAGGTCAAAACATACCGCGAGTACAACGCGTCCTCGCGGCATATCATGTACCTATCAGCCGTTTGTTCAATACCACCCGCAGGCAGTAGTAAATACCCGCGAGCACAACATAGCCTGTAGGTGGCTTAGAAAGCGTACACGTACCTCGCATAGAGCTCGATCCACTTGAGAAAATAGTTGTCCGAGAGACTCTACAATCGAGATCGAGAAAAGCGGGACCGATGTGAAAGAAGTAAATGAATGGACCCCTGTGATCCACTTCAACTTTGATCGAAGACCCTTCCGGATCGCCTGATAAGTCATCGAGTCCCTTGAATCTGGAATATCCATGTCTTTGACCAACTCGTTTATCCTTTCCCAGTAACTCTCGAGAGCGGATGTATAGGTCGGATGGCCAGTAGATATAAACTTCCATATCTTCTGAAACGACGACTGGTTGAGGACATTGACGTCGGCCATGACGTTATGGCTCTGAAGGAAGTCGGTATTGATCGCGCTAGCGTCGACCTCCCAGAATTTATTCCATATCCTGATTCCCATGCGTGGTTTTCTGTCAGAGTCATCATCGGAGTCATTCTCTGGGTCTACTGGCTTCCAGTACTCCTTCGCATTGGCTTTGTCAAATTCTGCATCACTGAACAACATCGCGAGTATCTTTGTCATATGGTCGAGTAGTTCGACGAATACCTACAATATAGTAATAATAATTCTTGTTAGTCAATTATCATGCATCGTCATGTTTCTCGATACGTACCCCTCCTCCAGCTGTGTGGACATGCTCACGAATCCATCGCGTCGACATCATATTTGTGTTCTTGAAGTGAGATCCGAAAGTATTGAAGAGCACCATCAACCGCGTCGAGTCCCTGTTCCTCCACACTTGAGCTACGGGTGTTGACGATGTCATCGAGGAGATCCAATCCTGGATGTCACGTCTGATTTGCTCCTCATCTTTGTCCTGGTTCTTTATGAAGACGAAGTCTTCGATCAGAAGGGAGGCAGCTTCCTTATCTGATTCGGCATTAGTGTAGAGAACTTCATTTCGCGAAAGATAGCGCGCAAATCTCCCTTTATCCTGACGCATCGTCTCTATAGTAAACAAAACGAAGAAAGGGGATGTTATAAGAATAATAACTTGATTATATATGAGAAATTGATATACCAGCTTCGAAAACGATGACCCCCCATGGCCCATAACTTGCGAGCTTCACCTTCCAGCTCTCCAATGACTTCTCAGCAGTCTCGAGTTCACTGGAATCCTTGTCGCCCTTTTCAACAGCTTTCTTCAAGGCTTCAATTTCCGCTGTATATTTGGAAATATTGCGTTCTGCTTGCTCCTTACAGAGACCCAATGCGTGGATTCGGTGCCGACCACCAGCAAGAGTGAGGTGTGTTAACTCCTTCTCGCCTTCCTGTGATAGACGAAGGGGTGGAGCGGTGGCGGAGGTGTTGGCAGTGGAGTTGAGACATGAGGCGTGAATGTGCTCTCGGCGAGCAATTAGGTAGATTTGAGTCTCTGCACGAAACGGTTTGGGGCCAAGAGTTCCGATGGAGCGGGCGAGAGCATTCTTTTTTGCATTGTCAAGCTCACGCGTGTTCCACTCGCCAAGTAGCCAAGGCTTAGGTGGGTTGAGAAGATCGACTTGTGCGTAACACACGACTTGACTCCAACAATACGCATCTATGTCAGCGGAAGTTGCATTCAGAGGAGGTCTGGGAATGGTTGGTGTGGATAGAGTTCGATTGGAAGTGGTAGGGTTGGAAGTTGTTGTATTGGAAGTGGATGGATTGGAGGGCTCGGACGATGATTTGTCTTGTGACGTCTTGCTGTGATCATCGCTCTCGTCTGAAATGTAATAATTAATTAATATTGTGACGACTCGGGCTACGTTTATTAAATAATTCGAAAGATAGACTTACGATGAGGAGCGTTCTCTTTCTCATGTCGAACGTTCTCTGAAACGTGAGGTTGTTATGATGGCGGAGATGTAGGATTTTTATGAATAATCGACTTACCAATCGGTGCATCAGTAGGAGGTGCTTCCTGTGTTTTCTTGACAACTTTGATGGTTGTTGGTAAATCCACATCCATATCGTCCGTGGTTGAGTCTGTGGAAGAATAGATGGATGAATTAAAAGTGTTAGTTCAATTGTAGGCGAACGTACTCTTGATGGTATCATTCTTCTTTGGCTTCGGCCTTGGATTGGGTCGCTCTTTGTGCTTCAAATCGAGTCGAGGACTATCGATGGGCGCAGCTGTGACAGGGGGCAAGGACGTATTGGAAGCAGTAGTGATATTCGATCGTGCGGCTGAAGCACGAGTTACAAGAGGTGGTTCAACAGGATGCTTAGGAGGTGCGTCCTTTGCAGTGGTGGATGAAGCTTTGGCAGACGCCTTTGCAGGAGGTGCTTTCGCAGGGGGAGGTGCTTTCGCAGTGGTAGTTTTCTTGGGCATGGGGAATAATACACTTGTTGAAGAGGAATGACTGGTGACGTGGAGATATATAAGATGTGAACTGATAGTAAAATTTGCCGCGTGAAAGAGGTACACTCCACGCGGCGCATTGTGCCGAACTCATGATTGTCCAGACCCGCCGTTCGTGTTTCAGATGGCACATGAGCACTCACAAGTTGACTCGTTATCAGCCACGGGGAGGACATGAGGTTGTCGCGGCCGTTCCGGATATTCTGAATGTGCGGGTAGAAATGAAATAAAGAAGAGATATAACCCGGTTTAGATGCCCAGCATGCGTTTGAAGCCAATCGGATCGCCAGATAAGCCACACGTTTGTACAGGGTGGATGTTAGAACAGCCGCCCAGAAGAAATGAGGTCTTCGCGGCCATTTCAGAGTTGTGGAACTATGTGAAATAAATGAGACGGGTCGCCTAGATTGGAAGGTAGGGTTGGCTCGGAAATGGATAGGAACGCACCTGGAACACATGCGTGCCGATATGACAGATGTCTTGTGGTACGCTGAGTTTGCTACGGGGTCCAAGTACAGCCCCAGGACGTCCATCATGACCAAACACATTATTTGAATTGGCCTAGAACTTAGATATCGCCCATACCGACTACGTGATTGATCGATCAATCCGATAACTCATTAAACAACTCGGAGACTTACAGAAACGCCTGGACATCATTACGGTTTTTTCCTAGCCTAGAGCGGATCATCGGTACATAGTAACATAACACCCTAAGATCTTGAATCCGAACCCGATCGAAGGATTGCTGGGGAGCTAACTCCTCAACAACCCTGGTCCTCGAGGGGAGCTAACTCCGCTCGAGTCCTATACGTTCTGAACCGCGATTGAAGCAATTGTCGTCCGATAAGTAAATGAGTAAATGCAATTCACCCAGCAGTTTGTGACGCAACACGTGATTTTCTAGCAACATGTGATGGGAACATTTCTGTTGATTCACATTCACGCCAACATCAACATCAACATCAACTTCACCAACGACGACGACGACGACGATTACAGGCTTGACAACAATAACGCCGGCGACAACAACATCAAGAACGGCAACGGAAACAGCAGCAACACAGCAACAATAACAACTGGGGCTCGAGACGTATTTGTGTCTCGAGCCCCAGGTATGTTTTTGGGATCGCAAGACACAATGTTTGCCACTTTCTTTTTTTTCTTTGACTATTTTTTACTGTACTAATAATTATTTACAAACAGACTACATGTAGGAACAACATGATCCTCTCGCGAAGTGCCACAATGAGGAACAACCGCCGCCATCAAGGTGCAACCCCGATGAGAGCCTCGGCTAGTCGGCCTCAGGATCGACGGGGACGAGGGGGACCTACAAGGTGACCAGCAACAGGGCTGGGACATGTCTCTTCCCACGTAATTTTTTTTTCTTCAATTTTAAGGATACTAACGGTGTTTCTACGAGCAGAGTACAACCCGAAGCACGCCTACAACTGCGATGCGAATGACGCCAGGCAGATGAATATGACATTACACCAGCGACGCCATGATGCTACCCAGCGACGGGACCAACGAGAAGAGCCCATTCCACAACATCCCGGGAGGCGGGTGGTGCGGGGCATGCCCGCAGATAACACCACCCGCCCAGCTACATGCACCCTACGAGATGAGGTGGGCAGAGAGGCAGAGACAAAGCAGAAGGGGTTACGATTGGCATCTGTCGATGGGCTGTTCACCTTCAGCTACGTCTAGATGTAACTAACATACTTTTATATTTTGTTTATGTAAACTACTATTCAATGATATACTAGTTTTCAATGATTGGACTCAAGGCCAATCATGATTTAAAATTACAACTTGTAAAAGAGCCTTCGAGGACTCCTAATGTACAATGTCAAAGTTCGTCGACGCACTCAACGAACTTTACTGTGTTGCGTCACAACATGCTGGGTGAATAGCGTTCACTTCGTCCGATACGGTCGTCGTGAGAGTCAGACAAGTTTAGATGCCGTTGCCAAACAACTAACTGATACATGATTGATCTCTAAGTTGAAGTTTGTGCTTTAGCTCATGGATTGAATAACATTACGAAGACTAATGCTGTATCTGTTCGGCTATTCTGTTGCAGCGTTATCGGGGAAATATAAGTTTTTTGGATGTCACCAATTCTGTAGAATATGCCTCCTGGAGGACCACGCCTCCTAGCGGCCTAGTTAGAAGTTTAGAACTTAGGGCTCACATGCGTAATGTCTAACGCACAATCATGATAAGAGCCGCGCATAGCCTGCATCGTTGTCGCGGCTGGATGTCTTCGTAACCTTTGCTTATTATAAACAATCGGCCGCCTACAAGTTGCTACTTGTGGGCGGTGTATTTTCGATGAACCACTAAGTTTCCAAGAGCTGCCTTCCTTCTGATCAAATGTATTGAAAGTATGACATATTATCATTATATCATCAGACACCCAAATCCCCAATTATCCACCAGTATCCGATCACTCGTTCCGTGTTGCCTACGTTCTTACAATCCACGAGATGCGGAAGAAATGAGAATACTCATCGATCGAGCGAGAATCCTCGCCTGTGTAGGACCATAGCAGAACACGCACCACTGTCCAAAAATAAATGGTACCGGCTGAGTGATGATACTGCCTTCTTCGGTTGAGGAAGTGGTGCGCTTGGCTGTAGCGTCATCAGATTCACTATCATCCCTTTTGGGGATGTAATGTCGGTGCCGACCATCAGTAACGATAAAAGGCTTCATGTTTCGGAAGACATTGAAGTGATATGTGCTGCTGGTGGTATGAGATATGGTCAAGGAAGAGAGGTCGAGTGGCTCGTCATAATGAATGAGAGCGGTGGAGTGTTCAGAATCGGTAGGCTCAGAAGTGGGGATTTTGGCAGCGGTCGGTTGGGTAGTGGCAGTCAGAGGACCACTGGCATCTGTGGCATCGATATCAGCATCTTCATTCTGGTTAACATTCTAGCCATATCGCATGTGCTTAAATGACAGACTTACCATCCAATAATTGATCTTCATTCCGAATGGTATCGGATTCCGCAGCAGGGGCTGAGAGGGCGAGGGTGGAATTATTACGCATTGAGGAGTGATGGGTATTGAGGAGGAATGAAGATTCATGACGAATTCGATACCTTGTAGTTTTCCACTGAAGTAATGCTCCGCGTGAAAGCCTTACACTCCGCGCAGCATAGCGCGTCAAACGCGTGATGGTCTAGACTCACAGTTTGTGTCATATATGATATCATGGGACTGGCCACATGGCCGCGCGGAGGAAATGTGGTCTTCACGGGCATCTCGGGGTGTTATTTGGATGACCTGTGGACTTGTAAGTTAAACATTATCCCTCACTCTGATCTCCAGCTTACGTGTTCAATATTATGACCTGTCCACATGTCTGGCCGCGTGTTCCAAACGGCCGCGCACAGGAGATGCCATCTTCGCGCGCATTTCAGGCAGTCGGAATACCCTACTGGCTTGGTCAACTCTACCATACAGATGAGTTACAACCACACCGAAGATATTTCCTACTCTACCTTGAACTCTGATATCCTTCGAGTCGTAGTGCATGACCTTTCATAATTCCAAAGCTACCTTCCTTAGCTATACACTAGCACCCAGTCTGACCTGCAGTTTACGTGTTAGATTTTATATCAACTATCCACATGTTCAAGTTCGGATCGGCCACGCACACAACATCAGATTTTCCCACCATTTTTAAAAACTTGGAATGCATGGCGCATATGAAATTAATAAGACTGATATACCCCTGATAGGATGAATGGCATACCTCGGAATCCCATAGGAACTTACTGCTGGATTAGGCAGTGATCCTCCGCTGCGCTGAGTTTTTGCATTTTTGATGTACAGACTCAGAGATCCGTTGAATGGAAATTGATCGGGATCACTACGTCATTCATTCAATCAATCAGATAATGAGCAACTTGACCGCAACTGGAGTAAGTTTCTTAGTTACGATTCCTCGTACCTTGGACTCGTTCTTTTAACCTGATCATCCAGTGAAAAGTTAAGAGAGGCCGGTTTCCAATTGCCAGGTGGACCTATTGGGTCTACTGGTGCCAATGACATTTGGGAAGTGGAACCCACACCCCATTCACCAGAAGGACAACGAGCTTACTGACTCAGAGTTTATGTCTGCGATGAAAACATTCCGACCTGAGACTTTGCTTGCGAACAAGTGCCTGATGGAAAAGTGCGATGTTATGAGCGCACTCATCGTCTCTGGTGGCCGACATCGGTATGATGTCAATAGTAAGCTTCATGCCAGTGCGTGTATACGTTCCACCTAAACCACTTATCTGGTTCAAGCAGACCGCGGCCCGGCAGCCAATCTCTCGCGGCAATCCACAGATGGGATAATGGAAGACGATGACGACATGCCGGCGTTGATGCAGGCGATGGAAGATACAGATGATGAGGTGGTAATGTGTATTTTCGAATATATCAAGGTCAAACCTCTGATCTCACGAAATAGAATTAGATTTTTCAAAATAATTGACTTCCTCTCACTCAGTTGCTTATTATTCGTTTGTTAAACACATTCGTATTAGCGCCTTTATTTGTTACGGTTTTCTTTTCATATAAACTTGTATCCACTGGCAGCGTGCGGATATTCAACATATCCACTCCAAATCAATCAAATATCATAACATACTTGGTAAAAAAAAGCCCTAATCCCTCTCGTAGTTGTGGTAATTTCATGTGGCCGTAGCTGTTGGAGCATGCGAAGTTTGTGAGCCGCGAGAGCACCAAGAGGTCACTCGTGGCATAGTAGCAGGCGCCACGGACTAACAATGTTCAGAGACAAAGATCCTCTTGCTGCAATCGTTATGTACGTAAACTATATAATGCAGCATCTCGTAGTTAGAAAGAATAAATCTGTAAATGACGACTGTGCTTACCGATTAAAACTGTTGGGATCGGTAAGAATCGTTCGCAGCATTGATTGCCCACTGAATCTTCTGCCGTCACCTCCTACCTTTCTGTGATCTTGTCAAGCTTATCGACCACATACACTTCAAACAACAACCTGCGGACAGCGAATCGAAGAATTACTGGGGAGCTGACTCCCCAATAAATAAACCTGGTCCTCGAGGGGAGCTAGCTCCGCTCGAGTCCTACGCGCTCCAGAATGCGGTTGAAAGAACCTATCTTGTCTTTGCTAGGGTGGATCCGAAAATGGCTCAGGTTAGGGTCCTCATAAGGTGACGCAATACAAGAAGGGCAAGGACGGCACTTATGGCCGCAGTGACCACGAAAACTACGGTAGTAGTACTAGTGAGTCCCGAAAAGCCCGCGGTTGACATCGAAGCTTAATCTCGATCGCAGATGAGGCTGTGCTGACGTCACATTCGTCACATTTAGATCTTTTGCCACCAACCACCGACTTTCTTGTCCACGATTGGACGTTCAGCCAAGATCCAACTCGGGTAAGTGTTCTGGTGACCTTGTAATTACTTATTCTCACTATTTATCCATTAGCCGCCTCTCTTTCAAGGTTTACATTCGTTTCAGCCCGGCCTATTGATTCCAGGGAGTTAGCTCCTCGGTATCAACATCAAGATTCGACCAGTTTCAGTGGAGTTAGCTCCGCTGTACTTGTCAACACAACCACAGGATAAGGGAGGAAGGGTTGGATAAGGAAGGAAGGGTCGTTCCAAAGTACCGTCGCCAACAAATACGAAATCGATTGGCTGCGTTCAGTCGCTTTTCGAATCGCCCGCTTCGTAAAATTTTCGTTTGTAGTGTAGTCGGTACAATTTCGTCCAATGTTGCTACTTCTCACTAACTTCTTGTGTTTCCCAGTCCCAAGTACCGTTATTGACCCTCAAAAAATCGTCTGCGTTCGGCCGTTCTTCGCACCATCCGTTTGGTATACGAACTTAGTAAGTACTATTTCTTCCAACGTAGCTGTATTCCTCGCTAACGCACACTTTTCCCTAGTCTCGTCCCCTAACATCTGCTCCCCCATTCGTTCTCTTCATGGCTGTCATTCACCGTAGCTCTATGCCTGGCGTCCTGGAAACAGGTATTTTACGACGAAACATTTGGGATCTGGTCATCCCCGAACGTTAGCACCCTTCGTTATCCTGTCCCTGCCTACGACATGGAGATCCCGTCCAACATTCGCCTCAGTGATCTCCGACAGCCTCGTTGGCTTTCAAACATATATCCATTTATCGCCTTTTGGCCGAAAACAGTTGAATTCACAGGGCCCATTTTCTCTAGGCTCGATATCTGTGATAGTACTATATCCGTGCAGAAAGACGGCCTCTTGTATTATCACTTAGATCATAATATCATTCACTATTGGTCACATCTCGAACGCGCTCTTGAAGGCCTGGCTAGGTTCCTCCTCGGCAAAGGCAATCATAATGCCGAGCTGGGGTTACTGCCGTTTCCAAGGGACTGCAGGTACATGTCGCGGCACAAAGAACCCCGCTTTGTATATCATTGTGCCTACAAATCTCGAGACGCACTCGTAGCCCTGAGCACTGTTTGCTCATTCGCCATCGCGAGCCTCATAGATAAGGGTGACCATCTCAGAGACGAAGCCTTGTGGGTGAAAGAATGTCGCTTACAAGGTGTTCATCTGCAGTGGCTCGAAGATCTACAGCGCTCGTTTATTTGCAATTTTACGCCTGGTTTCCGAGTTGGCGCCTATGTCAATGGGTATCTGTCGACGTGGGCGAAACATTTTCCAGCGTTCCAGACAGGGAACGTTCCCTTATTGATTGGTGGGGCCATGACCCAAGCATCGTCCGCGACTACGTCTATATGAAGCATTACCTACCGAGAAAGGAAGAGGTTGAGAGGGCCACATCTGCGTATCAGGCATTGCCAATTCCTCAGCCTCGACTGCAGTCACAACGATTATGAACCCAACGATGGCTTCACTACTGGGATATCCTCTGCCAACGAGGGTTCTCCACCCGAACCCATTCCCGGTTCCCATCAAAAATTGGGCGAGACGCTACAGGGTTTCCTGGATCGAGTAAGGCAGGAGCTGGCCGAATATGCAGCTACGGAAGAATTCCACGATTGTTTAGCCCGTGTCGAAGTCGAGCAGCTGGCAGAGTGTGAGCGAGAGGATTTGGCTCTGTCTGAGCCGACGGTTGGTTCTGCGATATATGAGTGGAAGTGGGTGCCAGGTGGCCACCAGCTATGAACGTTTGTTCCTCGACAGGAATGGAAGACGCGGTGGAGTTTTTCGTCACCAGCTACACGATGGTTCTACAGCTTAATGAATGAGTGGTCCATCGCGGTAGACAAGTCCATTCCGAACGCCGACCCTGCTACCACCGTGAGAATTTGATAGGAGAACGCGAACCACAGTCGTCGATAGATCGTGTTCCAGTACAAGCGATGTCTGAGGGACAATCTTCTTCTGTCATTCTCCCTCGAATCTTCGACACAGCAACACGCGGCGTAGGAGTATACACAGAAGATGTGATAGGTCTCTACGGCGATCTCGTCTCCGAAACGAAAGTCGTGTCCCCCACTCCCTGAAGGACATCCTTCATAAACGGTATGGGTTTATGACCGAGGTACCCTACAGGACGGACGTGAGGATGAAGCAATACAAGAGCGTGGCTAACGAATGTAACAATGTCCACTCCGCCTTGGGCCGGATTGGGTTGAAAGAGTTTCGTGAAGACGTTCTCGCTCAGGCCAGGATGGATCTCTACAACTTTGTTGCTGGAAACGGCTCAGTGACCATCGCGTTTCCTCCGCTTTGGGATGTTGCGCCAACATTTTGGGATTGAATCCGAAAACACTCGAGACTCGGTTATAACAAAGTTGATGACAAGACTCACCTCATCAGGATACACACGAAGGCAGTCGAGGAGCAGTGGTATCTAATCCTCGTCCCCGATGCTTCCACCGTACTGCAGGTGTTTCGAGAGGATGACATGGAAGTTCTGGCTACTGTACGAAGCTTGCTTGAATGGGGCATCCCATTCAACACAGTTAGATGCGTCGACAAGAGACCCAAGATGAGGAAGAGGATGAACGAGAAGAACAACGGATTAGGCTATCGCGTCAAGGAACATCACTTCGATCACCAAGAATATGCGGCGTACGAGAACAGGAAGCAGGACATCCTGAAAAACGGTTACAGACGAGCCGCTCGAATGGCAGGGGGTATTCTTTGGAGGCTGGCACAAGATGTTGTTAGTGAAAAGCAAGTGACACGTGGGCCTTCAAGATCTGTTTCGGTGGATGGGTCACTCTTAGGTTCATTCAAGAGATTTCACCTCGTCGACGACGCACTGTCTTCGAGCGAGATGGATATCATTTGTGGGGTGTAGTAAGTTCTATTAACTTGTTCTCTTGCGTACGACTTGCCTACCGGTATTACAGAACTTACGAACCAGGATTCACAATTATCGTGGTGGCCGAAATACAATACTTGGGAGACGTGTGGGTTAAACGTTGGGCTACTAGACGGCGGACTGTGAGGCCTGGTACCAGAGGCGTCTGGCGGAGATCAAGAGTAGGAAGGCCGAGCTGTATAGCGCAACGCAGTGGAAGGATAAGTTGAGGTACAGGGTGAACAACACACGTACGTTCCGCGAAAACATCAATACGCTAGCAAATATGGTTCTTGACGGAAGGTACCACTACTGGAAAGCATGACCGAAACGTCTCTAGCGCTGCGTTTGTGTCCGTTACCCAATGCCGAGCATTTCCTCCTCTACGACTTATACCTCCCTAATGACGTATTAAATCATTCTGCGTAATTCGAACCTGACCCTGTAAAAATTTATACATAGCGAATGAAATTCATGGACCTTTCCCGAGAAAATCGTCTGGGGTTAAGGCACACGAAGAAAGGATGCATCTACGACGATAACAAGCGGACCATTAAACGCCTTGTTCTGGCAGCCGCTCATCGCAATTGTTCAGCGCGCAGTGATGTTCCAGGCACCAAATTTTGTAATGAGTACTATACGGGCTGTACATGTCGTCGTTGATGTTCTGTACAGACGAGTGAGATTTTGTAGTGAGTACTATATGGGCTATGCATATCATCATTGACATTCCGTATATTTTGCGGTGAGTACTTTACGGCCTATACACATAGCGTCATTGACGTTCCGTACTCACAATGAATTTTGTAGCGAGTACTGTATGGGTGTACACATCGTCATCGACATTCGTTGTCCATAACCAATGCCCGTTTCAGAGGAGCCTCTAACTTCTCGCTAATGGACAAAAACTTTTAAAGAGGTACTTCCATACGCAAATAGTGAGAGTCAAACTCACAACCTCACCAGACCACCAGCAGTCTACATCATAACCGTTGCGTTATCATTGCGTCTGGCATGTAGGTCGGTTGGTGAGAGATGTGGATCTGTACAAATTCAAAGTCGCTAAAATGAAAAAGAGGTAATACAAGTCTCTATAGGAAAAGGGAATTTACTTGCCTATATGTTCTTGTCGCAGAAAGGGTAAATTAGTACTGACGATTACGGTTTGACCTTAGGACCCTGCAGGTACGCATACTCATGTCCCATTCCTCAAAGACAAACATGATTTGAGCCACACGATGCTATTGCAGAGCATTCTATTATTGAATAACACCCATTTATTTATCAAATACTAAAGAAAAAAACGGTTGAATGCAACAAACGTAGCGACAACACTAGTCCACACCCTCATCATGATCTTTGCCACCAACGTCACTGGGACCTCATAACCTCAGAACGTCTATGACGACGAGTACCTGCACATACAGCACCCACACAATTTCACTTGGGATGATGAATAGACACTTGGTAAGCATAAAGTCATACAGACAAAAATTGTACAAACAAAAATTGTACAAACGAGTCGTACAAACAAAAATGGTACAAACAAAAATTGTACAAACAAAAATGGTACAAACAAAAATGGTACAAACAAAAATGGTACAAACAAAAATCTGTTTAACCCTGGGTTCATTAGGGTTTATTAGGTTTCTCGTAAGGAGCTGCGACAACCCCGTCACCATCATTGTACTGCTCAATAATGATGACCTGGGAGTATTTGTCTCCTTCGTCTTTCGTGTCCTTGACCAAGCAATAGGAAACGATCATATGGCACATGTCATCATAGACGTTTGGGCTTGTGAGAAAAATTCTCGGGTGAGTATGTTCGACATTAACATCCCTGACTTGCAAGTGATATTCTTGTTGAGTACTGTACGTACTGTTACTACTGTATACTCTCTTCTATCTAATCACTATCACTATCCGAGTCATCTCTACCTATATCTATATACTCTTCTAAATCATTATCATCCTTTTTCACCATTCCTGGAATTGCCCGACCCAACATACCTGGTGCAATCACGTCACCTCTAGATGATGCACGGTTCGCAACCTCTAATCCAAAGATTGCTTGC
Source organism: Tricholoma saponaceum (assembly GCA_003313625.1). Lineage (NCBI taxonomy): Eukaryota > Fungi > Basidiomycota > Agaricomycetes > Agaricales > Tricholomataceae > Tricholoma > Tricholoma saponaceum. The sequence goes on from QLOJ01000412.1 coordinate 17,973, forward strand.
ATAGCCAAATACTCACCATGTGGTCCATTCTGTAGCAACCCCATAACCCTCTCATACGTTACTCTTAACTCCTGCAATGAATACAAGTCCCAGTTTGTTCGGAATTTCGGACGACTTATAAATCCCGGCGTAAACACTTGTCCAAATCCAATCCTTACTATATTCGTTGCCGTAATTTCCTTGTTACCTAAAATAATCACTAAATCATTAAGTAATATCTTTAAAATATAATTAAACATACCATGTTTAGCCGTCCAAGGCTTTCCAAAGCTGTTGTCATTTTCCATCAAGTACTCTGACAATGGTGACTTCTTATCCAGCAAGGCTATCAATGTTGTAGATACCATCACAACATATGGAGCAGGATCCGTAACACCTTTGTGCATCTTTGAAGATCCTTCAACCCAACGAAGTTTCCGAACTGCCGCAGTAAGTTCCGTAGAGTTCCGGCCATTGATTGCTCCACTTTTCTCCACAAACACAAAAGGTGTAATCCGTGAGAATAAAATTGCCCAAACCAATCCCATATGGTGCCACCAAATACTTCCATCATAATGCTTCTCCACATATTTGTAAACCACCCGAATGTATTTCCCACCAGCTACCTTGTCTGATGCTTCCAGAGATGCCAGCTCCAGCTTCCAGTCAGATGGTAACACCTTTTTGTTCCAAAGTTTTCCCATTTGGTATAGTTCCTTTGGTAATTTCCATGGTGCGGAAGGATTGGAATCCGCTGCATTTGATGCCACTGCTTCCGTAGCATCTTCATCGCTATCACTATCATCTTGAGACATCTTTTTCCCTTGGTGAGTTGGTGTCCGTTTGATTATTAACCAAATATCATGCTGAACAGCATAAGCCCTTGGCCCAGCACTGTGCCAAGGTAAGAATTGTATTTCCATCTTCCAAAGCATCGTTTCGAAAATCTTGATAGCAAACTGTGCAGCGTTACCCGTTTGATTGGCTCTTCGAATAATCTTGTCAATCGCAACTGGTAGTGCATGTACGAAAGCCCCATTCTTGTGAATTGGTGCCCCAACGGGAACTGGTTTATCCTTCCTCCCCATATTGTACAACTGAGTTGCAACCTGCTCATAATCCAACTGAGCTTGAGCTTCATTTAGTGCCCGAGGGATTCCGTTCACATCGTTGTTCAAGATCGTCACCAACTTCCGATATGTAGCATTCTGTGGTCCTCCAGCAGGTGACCAGGCCAACGGATGTGAAGTCTTCAGCCAAGCAGATAGGCAAGCTTTCCTCTTCTCCCCATGTGCCTGTTCAACATCATCTAGACTTCGCAATGACCGTTTAATCGATGGCATCACATTGCTTGTGATCAACTCCTTCACATCATGCACCAAGATTGTCAGGGCATGGAATGCAATTGATTGTGCGCCTGCAACTAACGCGTTCGGGTGGCTTGCAATCCCTTTGATGACTCGTGAAGAAGACATACCCATGGCAAAGTGTGCAAAGAAAACCTGCAAAACCAAAATCAGTTCACTACCTTGGAGCAATGTATGTTTAGAATGTAGATTGCAAGATACGTGTTGTAATTGCCGCGAGCAATATGTCACCTTCAGGCGGTATATCTCTACAATGTTAATGAACAATGCCTGGTGTTCACTAATCATTATTGTGTGCTTCCCCCCATTGAAATGAAAATATCGCCGCCAGCAGCCAAATGCCTGCTGGAGGCGATAATCCATTCCAAGACACACATCCGACGACTTGTATCTTTTGTTACGCCGCGAACAGCACCTGTACTACTCGCGGCCACCAATCCACTCATCAAAAGGATATCCCTGTCCAACTATTCCTAGATCTATCCTCACCGCGAGCAGGACACACAGTCCTCGCGGCCCACTTCTTCCATCTTGTCGTATCTCTCAGTCTTGTAAAAACAATTTGAACTTACATTGTGGTGGGCGTCCCCATAAGTTAGACATTGTGCCCGTTTGGATACTGTCTTTGGTAGGGTTTTGCTCTCATCGAATGGCCATTGGTCCATCTTTACTAGTATTCGAGATCCTCGTTGTGCATGCACGATGTCCTTGTTGATCGATGGCAGTCCGTCCTCCACAATGGCACGTCCAATCCACAATGGGTTCATCACGCTCGTTGCAATTACTGCTGCGTTTCCTGTGTGTAAGTAGTTCAATGCTCGCTCAACCACAGAGCACAGTTCAACAAGAACACATCGCGGTGTCTTCTTCTCATCCAAGTCTGCTTTCCCTTCCCTCCAGATTTCTTCAAGTACCGTCGTAAGCGGGTAGCTGGTCCAAGAGTATAATGCTGGATATGCCTGTCAAATACTCAAGTTAGTTACCACCATCTTAATCTTCCGCCCCTCTTTTCATCCATCACCATCAACACTTACCTCCGGCTCAAACAGAACAACCCTTTCCTTGATTTCCTCGATCAGGCTCGAGTGGCCCCATGCATCAGCCAATGGCCGTATCATCGATCGGAAGATTGACCTGCTCAACTTCACAATCAATCATCAGTTCCTTCACTTCAATGCCTCTTTTCCATACCTTCCATTTTGCATCCTAGAAGGCAATGCTTGAACGTCGAAAAAGTATACGTTTTCCAGTCGCAGATCACGTTCAATCTCTCGGTTCTCTATCTTCTCCACATATGTCTGATGAGGTAATTTCCGTTCGCATCGCTGCTTCAATCCGTTCGCAGTTCGCTTGTTCGAATCTGATGTTGCCCATCCCCCTGCAAGTGTGTTCGTGATCATCCCAAGCTGCGCTTCATGATGCTGGTTAGAACATCCCCTCGTCGAGTGCATAACTACGTTGTATCCTTGGCTCGAGATACCTGTGATTGGCGCATGAGGTGATGGATCCACCTCTCCATCTCCGTCTTCCTCCCGTCGAGCTACAACAATCCCTTGATTGATTCGTTCTACCATCGGATAAAACTTCGTCATCAATCCATTTGCTTGATAGTGTCCCGCAGTCCTCAGTCCCGCTTGTGGATAAACTGATACCCTCGGTGATACACAACCCGGCACTCCATCCAAGAATTCTGCATCATCCAGATCAGGAGCAAAAAGTTCTTGAATCCTCGACAAGTCCAACAACACTCCATGAGGCTCCTGTCTCTTCTTGAACCGCCCAAGTCTTCGCTGGATTTGATATCCATCCTCGCTATAGATCGGAATTTCACGTCCTGCCTCATCCGTAATATCCATCTCCTCAAGCTCATCCAGTGATATCTCCAATCGGTACCCTTGATCTGGAGAGTTCCATATCCCTCCTGGATAGTAAAGCTCTTCAAAGTCCTCTGTCGAACGGTTGCACCACCTATCAACACGCCGAACTCTGAGCAGTCATTCAAAAATAAAAACTCAGTGTCATGTTTAGCCCCCCATCCTATACATAGAATTCTCACCTCACATGGGTAGCAATGGCAACAGTGATGTACCGAATCAATTCAAAGTCCCGTTCCAGTTCCCAATTCTGTTCGTCCGCATCCGCATCTTCATCCTGCACTCCTATGCTCTGGTTTTGTCCGTATCTTGACGTTATCACAAGTGGTGTCCGCTCCATCAAAAAGCCATCCTTCTTGTAGCTCTCCGGTGCACCCATCATCCACTCTTCAAATCCCCCTCTGATCTTTCCATCAAGGCTCTTCAGTTTATCCAAATTCAACCGAACCTTTCGATCCCTAAAGAAATGTTCCCCACTTATGTAAGTAGTCCTCCTCTCCTCGAGAAAATATTCAACACCGAATAAAAAAGTTTCACTCACATCAAGTTCGTTGCAAAGTGTACATCCTCCTCGTCATCCAAGTTCGGATATGCTTCACTCACAGTAAGGTCCCTGTATCCTATCCCCTTCAACATCGACGCCATAAACATTGTCGTCATCCAGTAGTGTCGAGTCTTCAGCTGCGTTGACCCACGGCATGTCCCAGGTGCAACATCTTTGCATTCCATTTGCAACGACTCTGTCGGCGCCCACGCAAGCCATACATCTTCCGACGAGGGCGATCGTCCTATCCATAGCATTGATCCAGTCGGGTCAAATCCTAGCTTAGCAAACTTTGCACTGAACGTTCTGTATGGTTGCTCAAGGTCAAGCGTGAACTCGAAGTTGTGTAGCCTTCTCTGATTCGGTAGCAACGCAGCTAAGCCTAGCCCGACAGGAACGCAGATCATCAAGTCGATATAATGCCTGTCCGTGTTCCAAGACAGCTCGCTGCTGTCCGATCTCGTCACCATGTCCGATGACCCCAGATCCACTTGTGTTCGCTTGTGTATAAGCTCCAACGCCACCCCAGCATTCTTTGTTTCGTAAACCCGCTTGAAGTATCCCAACGGCTTCCTAATCACCCCCGCTTCGTTAAACTTATCTCCATGGTCGATACCACCAGTCACTCCACACAGCGCCGCCGTATGTGCCGCTTCTTGTGAAGGTGCGTCATCCGCCCGTAAAGTTGGAGCTGGCAAAGAGATGTCGAACGGCACGAGCAGAGGCCGCATTTCCAAGTCAAGTTCGCTTTCGGTGGCCATCACAAGACGAGTGAAGACGTGAAGTATGTATGGTATGAAGAAGGAAGAATTGATTCAAATCGTTGGTTGGTGGGGGCAGATGTAGATTGGGCGATGGGATGTGATGAACTGGCAAGAGAAAATGCATGCGGATGAAGATTGAGCTGAGTTTGCGGAGTTGCCAGACATAAATGATCGGAAAACAGCAAAACTTGTTATGTTTGTAGATAAAACACGGGATACCTGCGAAGATATTCTCGATGTTCTGTATTCAGACAAGGTGAACATAGAATTCAAATCAAAGAAAAGTTCATCGTGACGTGTCGTAAGGTAAACACAAATAGCAAAGATCAACACAAGCTGAAAGCGGTAGAAGACGAGATGGAGAGTGAAAAATAAAAAACGAACGCAGGAGAGACTCATATCACTTCGAAGGGCCAGCATGACGTGCACAAAGTACGGCCCATCCGGACTGGCTCAACCTCCTCCTTGCTGCTCTGGATGTTTTTTCGATGCTTGGCGGCGCCAGCACCCTGGATGAGAGGCACACGTTGTGTGTACGGTGTTGTTTTGAGCAGTCTTGATGAGGCGGTGAGCTAGGAGGAAAGGAATAGCGGTGATGAACCATGTGCTGATAGAGATAGGAAGTAATGAATGAAAGGCTAAGACTTACACGGACTTGTCTGAGAAGAGGGCCTGACACGTTTTCCATGGAGGTCAAGCTTAGGCGAGGACGATGGGGAACCTTGAGATGGAGAGAAGACGAACGTGGGACTAGTGATGAAGAGTAGAGATGTTACAATTGGTGACTTGCGTGTGGCGTCAGAGAAATTATTTTCAGGTTGAAGATGGTCGAGAGGAACATTGAAAGATCACCGGCATCGCCCTCGCCAAGCATCTGGGAAACTTTCTCGTCATCAGCCATCCCGACGTCCTGAGTGTCGTGTCTGTGGAGATGGAATTGTTGTTGGGGTTGGTAGCAGGAAGAATAGGCTGCGAGGTGGACTTGCCCTTCATGTGGCGCTTGAGAGGTTCTTGGATTTTGAAGGAGGTATCTTGGTCATCGTCGTGCGCAATGGGAGCTGACCTTGACTCTCGCTTTGTACGAGTAGATGTGCGTCAAGTTATCCTGAAGAGATATCAATATATTGCCTTTGATGAGAATTCGGCACCCAGAGCAACGTTCCTGCTGGAGGCGAATATGAAGTTTAAGGAGTGGACGTACCTGGTCAACTTCCTCTTCATCCTGGGCGTCATCCTCGGCATCGCCTTCAGAATCACCCTTGGCATCCCTGCATCACCACCCCCCGCCGCTGCGCGTTGCGTTACATCTTGTTTCAGCCGCGCTCGAAACTCCCCTAGGACAGTTCTTCGCCAACAAGTTCCTCCTCCTCTGATCCGGCCATCATGTCGTCGGTGGTGCTTGTCGGGGTGACAAGTTCATTGACCAACACCTCTTTGACCTTATGGGACTTGGCCTTCTTTGGAGCATGTCGGATACCTCGTCCTGTTATCCTCGTGAATTATGTCTACGCCGTCACTGTGATGATCACGTCTGCCCCGACGCTTGTCCTTCGATGGTTTAGACTTGGACGGGTTGGGTGGGCTGCGATGAGGTAGAGTCATGTCATCAGCAATATCGACATCCATCGCTGCATCGTCGGTCTGATCCCCAGCTGAAGTGGTGTTATTGATCTGTTCATCGCCTACAGGAGTGTCTTTGGTTAGCTTCTCATCCTTCTCGGCAGGAGGTTTCGATGCTTTCTTCGACTTTGATTTCGAGGCCTTACCCCTGGGCTTTTTCTGTGCAGGCTAATAAAATATATTATACAGTAAGACTTAGTATAACTGAACTGGAAAACGATAGACGTACCTCCGTACTGTTACGGAAGAATAGACGGGCCGTTGTTGAAAACTAGAGAAAGGTAGGAGATCATCTTCATCGACACCCCACGTCTCATCATTGGGATCGATTTCGTTGAGTGGAATCTTTGTTACAGTTGCAGGCTCTTTCGCAGCAGTAGACTTCTTGGGCATGGGGAATAAGGGAGTTTGTGTGTTCGGTGGGGTAGGAGTAGCCACAAGTTGGCATTGAAATCGGCCGAGCAAAGAACACGAGGTCTTCGCGGCCGTTCGGGGTGGATCGGAATGGAGTAGAAATGAAATCAAGAAGAAATATAACCAAGATTGGATGGAAGGCATAGCATTGAAACTAATAGGAGCATCAGATAGGCCACGCGTTTCGACTGAGTGGATGTCCGATTAGACGGACAGAGGAAATGAGGTCTTTTCGGGCGTTGGATTTACATACAGACATGAAATCAATGTGACAGACTGAATAGGAAGGTAGGTGTGGCTCGGAAATCGATAGGAACGCATGTAGAAAAGATGCATGTAAACGTCACGAATGACTTGTAGTCTGCTGAGTTTGCTACGATGACCAGGTATAGCCCCAGATGATCCGTCATGACAAAAAAGTGACTGGAAAGCCCAGTAAGCCGTATTGGTAGGCGTAGAACTTAAACATCGCCCATATTGACTACATCATTGATTGATCAATCAGATAACGCATCGAACAAGTTGAGACTTACAAAATCCCGTCTGGACGTTATTGTGTTCTCGCGGTGTGTCAAGATGTTGCCAGGTGGGGAAGGAAGAGGATTGTTACGTTTGCGGCTAGCATAGAATGGAAACGTTGGTGCGTGAGATCTGGTACTTGACGTTGTGAATCCGATCGAAGGATTACTGGGGAGCTGACTCCTCAATAACCCTGGTCCTCGAGGGGAGCTAACTCCGCTCGAGTCCTAAGTTGTCTGGACTGAAGTTGAAGGGATTGTCATCGGATCTTGTCGTCGTGGATGGCAAGAGGGGTTCAAATGCTGTTGCCAAACAAGTGACAACAGACACGATCGTCGTTCAAGTGCGCCTTGACCTTATGCAGTGCTCGCGGCCTGTTTTCAATTGTTAGCAAAAATAAATGGACATGACATCACTTGTGCTAGTGTTACGTCCATTTTTCCATGCTATTGCAGTGATAACTGATAACAACAACCCTTACATTCAAATTTCAATTCTGTAAATACGCCTCCTGGAGGACCGCTTCTCCTGGCGGCCTATTCTAGCGTTCATTCATGTGCTTGGCCTTGCTGTAAGTAAATGATTGTCAAGAAATCCACCGCCTGAATGACATCTCCTGCTGGCGGTGTATTTGCAATGTTAATATGTTATACTTCGTTCAAACCTTCAGTTTCCGGGACATCATCATACCAGCATGAGATATTTTTTGCGATCTGTATGTTTTGCCGACAAGTTGTAGTCCTCGTGGTCTAGTGTAATAAAATATATCATTAATTTTCGACGAGAAGTGAAACCGCCTTGTTGTCAGATTCCATATTACTGAATAAAGCATTATTTTAAACAACTTTTAAAGCAAGTAGCAGGCAAATCTGGTGGGGCATGGGATGGAATCGGGAGGTGGTGAAAGAAGGATGGGTTGTATTATCACATAGCAACGAATAATATCAGTTTTTTCCAACCTGAACGGGGGTGAAATTACCATTCTGCAATAATCAGATAAGCATCAGTTAACAATGTTATTTGTGGAACTGATTGGCTCTTTGAAGTGATGTTTACTGATTTCGTCTTGGTGAGCCACATCACGTCGGAATGTCATCTGGCATCAACATAATTCTCGTTGGGAACGTTGAAGCCCGAGGCGCCAAGTTTGAGAAAAAGATGGAAGAACGTATGAGAGAAGTGAGAATGCCATGGTGGAGCATAAGAAGACCCAACTAGAACTCGATACTTTATAGACCAAATTCGATGACATGCAAATCCAGATTCCCAGCTAACGACTCGGGCACTACTAATTTTATCATCTTCAGAGTAAGCCACATGTCCAACTACTTTTATCTAGCGCAGGCTCCGCATGCTAGCCCACAATTCTAGTGGTTAAATAGGACTATTCGATAAGTTTGATACTCAATCAGAGTTATAAACATCGATGCCGTAAAGAACTAGTAGTATTCTACATCCATCTGAAGGTGAAATGTTGTTCCCGGCCACGGATAACCTCCTAATAATGAATTTTATTTAAAAGGAAAAAAGCCAGGATTCTCCAACAAGCAAATAACGGGATCCAAGAATGTTCGGCATCATTTCCAAATTCCAGTGAATCCATAAATACATCAAGTACGCGAGTTTCGACCAATCAATCTCGTAAACGGGCAAAACAAATCACACCCCCTAACTTAAGCAGCAAATTGAATAGTGGCGGGATGCCAGGTACGTTAAAGTTTAGTTCAGCCGTTAAGAATTAGTTATTTTACAAAATCATGCTACTATCTGTGGAAATTTGAAAAGATAAGAAAAGAAAAGACTCGATGATGGTTATTGCGCTCACCTTACAAGGCATACACCGACTCTCGTAACTGGGGTTTTTTCCTTATCAATCGAATAAATTGAAAGAAAATCATAACATCAGGAGGACTTACTTTACACAAGCAGCTCATAATATCACCATCAGAACCCGATATCTCCAATGGCTGCCCCCATTACTAAACGACTCGGCAGGTAGGCGTGGATATACAAGAAGAGTGATACCGACCTCCCGTTCCTGAACGCCCGCACGGTAAAATGTCTGTGCTTCACAGCCCTCGTGCCGAATTGGGATTTATGGAAATGATTTTAGGGTGGTGAGTAACTACAACTACACGACGAAGTTGGCGAAGGGGACAAAAGGCTTGGAGAGAACTC
>QLOJ01000416.1:3920-25885 GCA_003313625.1 Tricholoma saponaceum
TCGCCCCCCATCACTCGATCCCCCCTCATTGCCGATCACATCTCCACCATCCCCACTCCCACCACCCCCGGACGACGAATCGGAGTCAGACAACGCACCCTCTGTGTTGGGCGGGAGGGCAATAGGACCTCGACGTGGAGAGGATGACTTTGAAGACGCAGGGGTCATCTTCCGGGAGCTGGACACGCTCCGTGCGGCGGCACGAGTGTGAAGAGAGTCGATGCTGTGGATGGATACATGGCTTCGGCTTGTTTTGCGGAGCTAGGAGGAGCCTGGTGGCGCACTAGCGGACGAAGGGGGGGCGTAAGGCGAATTTGGCAGGCCGCTGGGTGTAGAGAGAGGGTGGGGAATGGGGCTTTGGTGCCGGGCAGCGGGTAATGATAAGATTTGTAGTGGAGGGGCGGGGGGACTTGGCATGTATTCTGTTAGAGATGCGCCGAGGAGCAGTTAGGTTTGAGCGGCTTGCTCATCTCCTTCTTGGAAAGCCACCTACAATCATGATGAATGTTAATCAAGAAGTATCGGGAAATGACCCTGGAGAGAACCTTCCATGATGTATCCTTGGGTAAGCTTCTTGAAGGGTTCCATGTCCTCAACTTCCCCGGCTTGTATAACTGTTCCCATGTCCTGTGTTGCAGGAATATAGCGCCCGTCCCCAAGTCTTTTCGGCTTGAATCCAATTTATCCGCAGCTGAGGCCTTGAGGTTGTCTGTAAAAAGGGTAATGAATCAACACCAAAAATTAACGCCATGAGATTTCTTATCTTACACGTCGTCGCATGGGACCTGCCATGAATTCTCTCGTACGGTGACAAAAGTGTCACCGCCTTGCTAGTGATAACAGCCGCAATCCATTAGATCGATCTGGGAAAATGTTCCCGAGGAATGTTGCGCCCATATCGCATCAGAATCGCCAAACGCCAAATCTGCAAAAATGGACAATTAGAACAAGCCGGCGGCAGACGAAGGGAGAAAAAAAGCCGGATCACACTGTCCGCCGACCCAGAGACACACCACTTGGGGATCCACGACCTCCCGACGTCCCAAATTTGGACGGAGTGGCAGCACATCCCCGGATCGGCGTGAGCACTATCCTCAGTACCCCCTTTCCCAATTTCCACTCCCATAACATCGGTCATATCTGGCACACTGGCGGTTACACTCTGCCCAAGGTTCGCCGTGGCGAATTCCATGTTCGACACCATGGCAAGCTTACATGGGTACCTTGGGCGCTATATGACGCGACGGACAGGGAAGGAGGGATGAAGAGTGTATGTAGGCTTGTTTGGCATGCGTGCGGTGGCGCCTGGGGCGGTAAGGTCCCAGACTTTAACGGTGCGGTCTAGGCCACCGCTCACGAGCCACCCGAGACCACCAGCTGTGCCATCTCCGGTAACTGGCCCAGGCATAACGAGCGGGTGGTTGCACCAGTCGAGGGTGGTGACGGACGTGGTGTGTGCAACGGGAAGACGGTCGAGGAGGCCACGTTGGCCCATCTTGAAGTCCCACCTGACGATGATAAGTATAAGTGAGGAGAAGGGGAAGATGAAAGTTCACCGATAGATACTGCCGTTGTCGAGGCCGACGACGGCATGTAGAGGCTGCCAGGTACTTGGGGAAAATACAATACTGCGGACAGAAGTTGGATGGTGAATTCTCATAAGGGATCTGGACAAGTCCCGAAGATTCTGTTGGCGTGTCAACGGTATATCAGGTACTCGAGAAAAGCTACACACCCAAACACGCATGTCACCGTCTGCCGACCCCGTTATACAGTAGTGGTATACGATGTGTGACACCGACATCGCGTGTATTGACCGAATGTGATCCTTTGATCGTCGTTCTAGAGAAAAAGAAATTAGTTATATTCTAAGCAAAACATAAAGGGACTCCTACCGTATTTGCTGTTCCCAGATTTATTCAGATCCCATACAATAAGTTCGCCATTGCGAGCGCTGGTCAAGATTTTGTTGCTGAACACTTGCGACAGCATCAAAGCACGACTTCTCAGTAATCCACTGGAAAAAACATACCACCACGTCCCCAAGCAACATCTGTGCTCGCACTATCAATCTTGAGACCGCTTCCTTCCCAAAAGTTGCGAGAAGCGTCGATACGGTGCCCCCCTCTTCCAACTGATGATTTGTGTCCTGGACTTGGAGACCCTGGTCCATCAGTGACAGAGATGACTCTAAGAGCTATTCCGGCTTCAGTTAGTCGCCGTCCTAAACGCCAAATTTCAAAGCTACTGACACTCTTTCCCAGTGACTGCACATCGTACACCGTCCCCACTTTTTGCTATCGCCCCTCCTCCGCTTGGAGTTGCTCGAAGAAGCCGAACATTGCGTGTCGGTCCTTGATACCCATAAGTTCGTGAATCACCATACAGATTCAAAGCATTCAGCGCTGTCTGAATGGTAAGCTGCCCGTTGGTCATGACGGTGGGGGGAACATGTTGAATTTGCTCATGTTTGGATTCATTGCCTCTTCGAATCCACACATCGAGCCACACATTCCTTCGAGGGCCGAACCTCTGCCATGGAACTACGCCATCGAGAGTTACGTCCATTTCACGTACGACCTGCCCCTTGGACCAAGACTCCCGCATCTATCTCCCAGTTACCTGCAGAGCTACTCTTAATCATATTCAAGTTTGTGTATGCCACGAGTTCGCATTCGTACCAAGCTTTCTCCCCATATCCTTTGGCATCTGTTTGTACCATCTGGAGAGATGTAATGTCTCTGGTGCCTAAATTCTGGACCCGCGTCTTCATTCGTCTCGACTCTGAAACGTTCTCAATCGAGAACGTTTCAGCACTCCTCGAAAGGTCCCGTAATCTTACTATTCATGTTACAATTATTGGAAACCCCGATACGTTTATGACAAAAGAACTGGAGGAGAACCAGCGTGCGCGAAGTGTCACCGCTGTGCTTTGTCCTCATATCAGGCGTTGCGAAACAATTCATTATGACGTCGCCTACTCCTCTTCCCTTCCACTTATTTCCCCAGATCTCTATTACTCCACCCCTCATCTCAAAAAGCTCTGCTTAAAGTCATCCGCTCGATCTGGTGGATGTCCGTCAGCAGGTGTTTTAAGACCTTCACCGGGTATACGGAGCGAACTTTGCTTTCCAGTCCTCGGGGACCTCACCCTTGATGGTTGGAATTTTATCGAGCTTTGCAATAATAACCCACAATGGGGCAGGAACCCAGACAGAGGGATATTACTCTCAATTGTCCACTTTAGACCTAGCTCTGAAGCGAGATTTTCCCTCCATAGTGCATTCGAATATCTCTCCCAAGTCCCTGTTCTGTACTCTTTTGGACTTCACGATGTCGACTTCGAGTTTGAATCGGATGGGCGTATAGACGACCTCCCTCACGAGTTCGTCAGCATCTCATCTGTTAGCATCAGTGATCTCAGCGGCAGGCTCACCGCTGGCGTCTTATTGTATGTCGACATTTCTCTAGAAACTTTGGAAAGGGTGACAATCACTCGTTGCCCGCTCACTGATGCTTCCGTCATACCATATTCCTCTGAGCTGTTTCTCCACGATATCCCCACACCGCAAGATATATGCCATTGCATATCATTTTGGGAAGGGTCGCATCTCGAGGTTCGCAATAGTCCTGGATTCAATGACGATGTCCTGGAGATGCTCAGTATGGTTATAGATCATCGGGGGGGAATGTACGCTCCATATTTAGGCACCCTACAGCTTTACGACTGTACCAACTTTTCGATTGAGGCTCTCCAGAGCATGTTGTATGCTCGTCAGCAAAACCACTGGAAAGAGTCGGAGAGACTTGTGTATTTCACCATCAGTCACTGTGTTCCGAAGATATCGAGAGAGGCTAAGGATTGGTTTGAGGCACGGCTGGAGGGTTTCGACGTGGAGGGTACTGAATTTTGTGAATAATATGAGCACGTAATTCAAGCCGACCTGGTGTATTGTGCGAACAGAAAGGATCCTTGTCTTGATGGTTGGCCCGCGGCCAATGAAGGGAACGTAAACAGGGTTCATTACGGCGGCAGATATATATAGTACGCTGTTCAACGTTACGCTCGTTAGAAGTGAAAGAAAAATATTTTGGGGCCCACATTATGCCTCTTCCCTAGGCTCGAATCGAACGAGGTCTCAAAGTATGAACATAACTTGAAAGAGATGCTTCAAGGTACCACTGTGCCAGGGTCTTGATAATGTGACAATAATTAGGAGAACCACAATTGATTCGACGATGGACATCTCATCAAGCAGTGAAATTCGTGGTGGCTGGGTGATCACTGCCAGTAGTCCCTCAGCCGAACGACTCGGAGAGACAGTCACAAAACTGGACGCGTCCAAATCCGCTACGTCAACAGCGCTTGTATCATTTTGTACGATGTCCTGCAGGCTGATTTAAAATAAGTTAGCAGTGGTCAGTGGGTAGCTCATAAGACAAAATGAGCTCATAAAGTGGAAGATTGGAACTCCCGGGAGTCCCGTCTCGAAGGATGATCGAGAAGGTGTCCGAGTCCAACCCCGCCCAATGTCACGGTGCAGATAGGTAATTTCGCCTGCGAGTAATTGTGCAATTTTTTTGTCTCCTCAAGTGGACCAGCGAGGATCTAGAATCTATGAGCGTGAGAGGCGTACTCACACGTCCTGCATTGAATGAAAGCGGAATATAACGTTTTAGTATTGGTTCACTGTGGTTTGACTGTGGCCAAGTTTTACTAGTAAAGCCTCTAACGGGAGTGACTCGGACCGGACCGGCTCGATCCCAGTCAATTTGAAGTGACGTCGTTGACAACAACGACTAACTGCTGTCCGTTGCCTTCTGCAACGATGCAGTTATGCATCGCATCCCTCCTGACTCACTGTAAACGATCGACATGAAGGCTTGTAATACTAAGTGTCTTTGAGTCCGATATGAGGCGATTTCAGGTGGTTTCCGGACGTCGATGGGGTACTCCATGACGGTCTTATTACGCGCTAAGCTGGTGTTTACTGTACGTCTCATTCTTCTATTGTCTTGTGCCAATTGTTGACAAATTACACCATGACCCCGTAGTGACAGCAGTCTGCTTGTCTTGAAAAACCTTGACAAGAAAACTAGAGTATGGCCGAATTAGGGCAGCAGAGAAGTCTATGGACACGGATAGAGGTATGCCAGTACACCACTGGCCTTTTAACCGCCAAAGTCAACGTTGAGAAATCGAGCATTTCCCAGGATATCACTGCCAGATATGCTCTTTACCCGCTCTCTAGGGATGCACATTCAGGTGGACGGAGAGGGTGTCATGCTTGGCTGGTCACTGGTAGCTGGTACGCAAGTTGGAAGAGATGAAAGGATTCACGAAGGAGGTCCAGGTCGTACAAAGTTTTGTCATGGTTATGACGTCCTCTGCATAATATGTCCTAGTACAGTGAGTTTCGATCGTTCCTCCGCCTTCCTTCGTGCTTTTGTGTTCTTACCTCATTGTTGCAGCTTATCACGGCTCTTCTGACAACAACGGAGGGGACATCCTTCGAAGAACTCCGTTGTCCTACCCTTACCCATATGCTTCTGTCGTCACTCAAATCAAAACCCAGATCTACACTACGACCCCGGTGCGCATAATTGAATGATCTAGATCTCGGTACGAATGACATGCAATCACTTATTCTGGCGTCGGCCAACCATCACGTTACGCCTGGAGTTTTTGGGTTTCTGTCAAGTTCATTCCAAGATAACGACGACGAACCAACTTGAATGACTCTCTTCGGTCGGGTGCTATCGAAGAACCCCTGTTGTTCTGCCTTCACGTCATTAGGCATTGAAACCTTCAATTGAGGTGCGTGTTGTTGCTTATGAATACGTGCTTTCTGACATGCAGCGATTCCAGCTGCTTCATTACTCGTACTGGTTTCGCGGGAACGGTTGGCGTGGACCAGATCCTGTATATGATCTACGATGTTGAAAAGCTGGAGATCTGTCGTGGGTCAATATGAACGACTAAACATGAGCATAGATGGAGAGAGTGAGTCTCAGAAGAACTATCGCAGCGCTATCACGTACGTGATGCCTATGATACAAATTCCGACATGACATTCATTAGCTCATAACTTGAAGCTACTGTAAGTCTCTTTCGATCTTTGTAACTAATGGTACCCCAGATCTTCCCTACCTGCGTATGGGCAACACGTCGAAGACGAAGGCTTTCTGCCAGTGCTGCCAATGATATGGTGTACTTGTACCGTAATCGTGACAAAATGTGAGCTTCCGAAATGCACGCCTAGAAGTGCAGCCTGAAGTTATTGAAATAACACGTGGACACGGTTGACCTTGATTATCTACACAATAGTGAAGATATTTTTTCCATGCAAACATGGCAGGGGGATTTCTCCAATTCTTGCTGCGTCACATGTCATCGACGTTGAGTCCACCAGCGCCTCCACTGTCAATGAGGTCGAGGACTCCTTTTCCCAGAACCCCACCTTGAGGACGTCCACCTCGATGGCCACCTCCAATATTAATTAGCTTTCCCGTTGATATTTCCTACCCACTCGAAACGCCACCACCCCGATTATGTTAAGGGTCTCCATCGGCTTTGACGTTAAATCCACCCTCATCTTCGCTTGGAGCCCAATGATACTTGCTTAATTTTTCAAGTTGCAGTAAGTAAAATATGGAACGACTATGCGAGGATTAAGCGGAATAAGTGAACATTCGATTTTCCATGGCCACTCTCTACAGGTCAACTTGAAGTTGCTTGTATGTGGTTCATGGGATCAGTGTCGAGAATAACAACCTGACCAGATTCATATCCCATACATAGCAATGAATCGAAGGAAGCCATCTTTGTGAAACTTCGATAAGAAGGGGATATTGAGCAAAGTTGAGAATCATCGGCACGGACTATCCATTTTCTATCATCAGACACTGAGATAGGGCTGGGGAAGTTACTTTTCTTGATATGGGTGAGGTTGAGGTAAACCTGTAAAACAAATATCCCTGGAATACCCCTCCAATGAACCTTGCGACACATACAACTGCATTCCGGTAGAATAGCGCCTTCTGGGACAATTTTTGAGCGACCGGTTGCTAGGTTCCAGAGCCATACTGTATCGTCATCTGATGTGGACACAAGGTAACTACCGTCGGACGAGAACACAATTGACACGACATCCTCAGTATACCCGTGCAGGATAGTTTCTGGATTTCCCGTCACTGCATCCCATATCCGCACCATATTGTCGCGTGATGCGGATGCGATGCGGCTGCCATCGGGCGAGAATGCAACAGACACGACATCCTCAGTATGCCCATGCAGGATAGCTTCTGGGTTTCCCGTTGCTGCATTCCATATCCGCACCATTTTGTCGCGTGATGCAGACACGATGCGACCGTCGTTGGGTGAGAACACGGCAGCCAAAACCGAGTCGGTATGCCCCTTGAGGATGACCTCTGGTTGGCCTGTCTCTGCGTTCCAGATACGCACGGTTCCGTCGGCTGATGCTGACGCGATACGACTGCCATTGGAGGAGACCGCGACAGAAAAGATTACGATGTTATGCCCCTTTAAGATAGCCGCTGTGTCGCCCGTCGCTAAGTTCCTTATCTGGAGCGTACATCCATGGTCTGCTATGGAAAAGAAGTGGCTGCGGTCGGGCAAGGACACCGAGATTGAATAAGGCACAGAGAAAGTATAACCTTCTGAGTCTCCGTTGGCTGAATTCCATACTACGGTTGTCAAATCCCATTGGGCTGTAACTTGACTGCCTTCCGGAGAAAACACGATCGAGATGAGTGTAACTAATTTCTTCTGCGAGTCGAGGACGCCTTCCAATTCGCCAGTCTCAGAATTCCAGACTCGTACGGTGCCGTCGGCTGATCCTGATGCTATGCGATTGCTGTCAGGGGAGAATATGACCTTCGTAACTTCTTTGGAATGCCCCTCCAGGACGGCCACCAAGTCACCAGTCGCTGTGTTCCAGATACGTAAAGTTCTGTCAGACGATCCAGATGCAACACAATTGCCATTCGGTGAGAATGCAATTGAGGTAATTCTGTTCGTATGACCCACGAGACCAGCCTCCGACTGCCCATTCACTGCGTTCCATATACGGACTGTTCCATCGGCTGATGCAGAGGCGATGCGACTGCCGTCTGGAGAGAACACAACTGATGAGACGTTATCTGTATGCCCACCAAGAACAGCCTCTGTTTTGCCTGTTGCTGCGTTGCAAATCTGCACCGTGCAGTTGGATGATGCCACAGCGATACGATAACCGTCAGGAGAGAACACGACAGACATGACCCCGTTTTCATTTCCTGAAGAAGTAACATATGAGTTTCCAGTTTCTACGTTCCAGAGCCGTGTTGTGTTATCCATTGAAGTAGACAAGATATGACTTCCGTCGGGAGAGAATATGACAGACTTGACGCCGTCGGTGTGACCTTCCAGAACAGCCTCCAAGTCTCCCGTCTGTGCATTCCAAATCCGCACAGTAGTCTCATGTGACGCTGACACAACGCGACTACCATCTGGCGAGAATGCTACGGAGTTTACAGGACTACGACAGTCCAAGATTAGCTCGCAGGCATCCCAAGCCTTTTGTTGACCGCATATCACCCTACACAAGTAATGATAAGCTTCAAGTTTGGTAAACCTCGCTCGTATCAAGGAGTCTTCCGGTAGCCATATCAATACTGAGCCATACGTCTCAAGAGGAGAGTGCTTGATCAAATCAAAATTCTCCATGACAAATCGCCGAGTGTCAAAAATTGGCGACAGCAGATGAGGATGATGCTATTAATCATTATAGTCAATATTGTTGTTAGACAATGATTTTACTGCATACCTGTCCCCAGCTTTCCAATTCTGTCAAGGAGTTAACTGCCACTTCCAAGCGGCCAATCAGGCTCAGATATTCAATCCAGTGGAGATTATGATTAGCAAAAAAGAAGGTAAGTTGGTTGTGAAGCTCATCGGCATCGCCGATATCTGATGTTGTGCAAATGTGAGTGGCCCAGTATAGACAACTATGGGTGAGTACGTCAGAAGTGTACTCAGTAATTGCCAAAGGCGGGATATCCATGTTTTCAGGACATCCTTGAAGATTGCAGATATTTTGTCGAAGACCAAATGGGCTGTGCATGACACGAAGGCAATCAAGCGCCGCCACAGACCGAGAGTCAGTCGGGTCAAGGAAGAATCTTCCTGCACGTTTTTCATCCATGAGATAATCGGGGAATGAGGCGTGGAATGTCGAGATGAAGGCATGGGGATCACGAGACTGCGGCATGGAAATCACAGAATGAAGCAACGTGAGCGCTGACCAGACCCTGTCGAGTCCTCTATTCGTCAGGATGGAGAGACTCTGGGCTGATAGGACGCTGGGAGCAGTGATAACTGCACGTAGCACAGCCTTGATGTCGGCTACTCCCTCGCTGTCAGCTTGGTCATATGCTCTCGCCAATATATCTGAGTACAAGGCGTCGATTTGATTGCTTCCCCCTTTCATACGAATGCTTGTCACTGCGCTGAGGCGACTTTTTACATTTCCTCCTTGATTAACATACTCGCATGCAGTGGCAGCATAGATGAACAGCTTCCCTGCCTGCTCGACAAGGCTAGTCAATTCATGCTCAGGCGGCCAGTCTTCGCCAGATCCTGAGACCTCGCTGCGGCATTCAGAAATTTGGAGTAATTTCTCTGTGACGTATAAACGAATATCTGCTTGCACAATATCCCCCTCAATATCGTGGAGATTGAATCGATCCAGCGACGGAAAGACCTTCCTG
Source organism: Tricholoma saponaceum (assembly GCA_003313625.1). Lineage (NCBI taxonomy): Eukaryota > Fungi > Basidiomycota > Agaricomycetes > Agaricales > Tricholomataceae > Tricholoma > Tricholoma saponaceum. The sequence continues at coordinate 13,692 of QLOJ01000416.1, forward strand.
TGAAATCCGGTACGCAATTCCTTCTCCGGACGACTGGTTAGGAAGAACTTGATAGGCAGCATTACTGGAAGATGGGAAATCATAGAGAGCATGAGCTGGACATCTGTCAGATTGGAGCATTCATCCAGCGCGTCAATGATTATAATAACAGGTCTCTTGCTAAGTTCGTAGGATGCGGCAGTAAGGACTGGGGTGAATAAATCCCTGAACTGTAGACGGATCGATTTGGCCCCTGCCTCTTTGTCACTTTCAAGAATGGTCAATAGGGATTCATGTACGGCGGGAAAGCGCCCAGCCAATTGGTAAAGGATAGTAGGGATGATACGATCCACTTTTGAGCATTCCACATCTAGACGAGAGCAAAAAAACGTCGCTCCAAGCATGCCGCTCTTCTCCATGATCTCACTAAAGCTGTATGAAATGGTCGTCTTGCCAAGTCCGGCCATACCGCTCATCCAGTACGTCTTGTTGGTGGATCGGTCTACAGCCCAAGCTACACTGCGGGCCAGAACAGCGGTGCGAGTGTTTTTTGTACAGGCATTTCGTCGATCTGATGCATTGTATGCCGCATATATGGCAGGGCGAAGGGATTCAAGAAGTATGTGCTGCCGTCGCAATGTCAGTGACACAGCTGAAGAGCGGGTACCGGAATACCTGAAGCTAATACTCACTGAGAGATTCCGCTGGACGGTGTGCTCAATAGTCAAGGCAGTGTCCATCTACAACGAGTTAGAATGACATTTCACGTAGATCGCTTACTCACCAGGAACTCATCAGCAAAGAATGCAATCGCACGGTAGGATGCCGCAACATCGTCTGCATCTTTTGTGACCTCTGCGGCACTCCTCATTACCCCATGAGTGCTTTTGCTCTGGATGACCGACATTTGGGTTTCGATAGAGCTACAAGTAGAAGATTGTCGGTTTAAAGAAGATCCTTCAACTGAAAAACCTACATCGAGAGATCATTCAGACGGTGAGATATGGCTGATGTCTCTGATGCATGACGATGCTTCTCCACCATAGCCACCATGCGTTCTAGCTTTCGTCCTAGTTCAGCGGAATCCTGGCGGTTCTGGGCCGTTTTCTGGGCTTGTGTCAGCTCCTTGAAAATTAAATGACTGCTGAAACATACCTCTACGATATCTATAAGTCCCAACAGACACGCAGCTGTTGACTTGAGAGGTGGAAATATGTCCGTCCCTCTTTCAATGAGCCGGAGAACCGTTTTGCAGCCTTCGAACCCGACAGCGGCGATATTTGAGATCGAATTCCCTTGAGAGGCTCCAGTTAACACGGCTCCGATCTCGCCTGATGAAAGCTGAATAACGGGTGACATCGTACTAGCCAGTCGAGGGCTGGATGATGGCTGATTCTTGACGCTGCCCAAAGAAGCAGAGGCGATGCTTGAGGCCACATCAGATATTCCAGAAGAAACACTGATAGGTTTTACGCCTGCGACTGAATCGACAACGGGAGTAGACGATTGGGGCGTAGATGCCAGTATGCTCACATCCTGAGGCGGGGATGATGGTTGAGGTGAATGAGAGCGAGAGCCAGCAGAGAATAAGTTCTTCGGAAGGAGACGGGATATTAGCTTTCCTTTGACAGTGGAAGGGGATTTCGTAGGCATGTCTGCTTCCAGTTGATGACAATAGTTGTATATGACGGTCACGGTTATTCTGTAAAAATACTATTTTCGGGCTCAAAGAGGCTGTTTCCCACGAACAAGATTATCATCAATCATCACAGTCGATCAATAAGCGAGCTTTGCAGTCATCGTCTCTGACGACGAGCATAATAGTAATTTACTCAATGTAAACAATTTCTGCTGGATTTTTCTTTATTTTTATTCAACCATCATTTAGATTCCCTCCCTCCACACCCAACCGCTACTACCGATAGAAATGGGACGACCCCCACCACAAATGCCGTCCCCTCCAACTCCACAACCTACTGCCCCAAACACCTGATACCTCCCATACGCGCAGCGGCGCAAATCCAACCTCAAGCCCAAGCGACTCGCGCCTAGCATGTAACCGAGCAGGCCGCACCCAAAGGGGAATGTCACTGGGACGTGATTTCCAAGAAGCAGGTCCTCAGTACAGAGGAACTCGCAGGGAAATGCACGGGGAGCGTTTAGCTGCTGAAGCAATTGTGAAGCAGAATCTGGGGCGAATCATCCTTATTGCTGGGGATTTACTTCGAGGGGTGGACGGGAAGAGGCCAGGTGGAAGTACGACTGTTGTTGGAGGGATGGGGATGACTACAGGTACCGGTGTCGTTGCGAATGCAGTTAACAGACATGGGGTATATCATGTTGGACTGCTCCCACGTGCAGCGCCACTGGGGATGTATATGATCAAGGGTCATGCTGCCCTTTCGCCTCGCAGGCGCCTTGTCTGGTTATAGCAGCGGCAATGCTGAGGGGTATTCAGACTCATAACGCACCTGTAGTGGCTCAACAAAGTCAAATATCAGGAGAATTCTATGATTCGTGAATCGCGTGTTTCAGAATCATGATTCATGAGCTCTCATGTAGGTGAGGGGAATTCGGACACGAACACTTGCCAAATGTCACGGCCTTGGTCACTTTCGAGAAGGAACGGACTTGGTTGGTTAGATTCAACTCGGGTGGCATTATAAAGGGAAGACCCCCCAAGCACATTACGATCAACTTGGAGCGTAAGGTTCTGTCTCGCAATGGATGTCGACGATACCAAGTAGAAAAGTAGAAGGGGGGCCGACCTGGTAAAGAATCTTCCGTTCGTTCTTGGAACAGAAGACTTGGCAAAGTCAGCAATTAAATTACAAGATATTTAGGTGAAAAACACCTACATGGGCCACGATCAAGATCCATGGGCACCCGTTCTCCTCCCCACCACTTTAATGGTGCTGGCGGAACAGCTCCGTGCACGTTATTTGGACCCAGTGGAAGTATTTCTAGATCATTAGGATAATAGAATGGAATATAAAACTAGAAAATGAACCGAGTATCAATACGGGTGTATTGCCTAAGCGTGCTACAGTCCATGAGTCATGATCTTGCCTTACCAACCCCGGTGGGGCGGGCTCGTTACCTGTCGTTTCGAATGATTGAAGACATTAGGGACACAAATCAGCAGCTGAAACTATACTTACTGGCACGGGGAGCACGACAAGTGAATGAGAATGAAAACCAACGGTCTAAATGCGTGAGAAAATAGTCAAAAACAGTTAGCGAAACGGTCCGACGGAACTTGATATGGGACTCAGAAGTGCCTGTGAATGCTGTGGCTGTTTTCACCTGATTGTCAGGCTCAAAGCCCCTTGATGCGATTACCGGCGTCCTGTCTATTCTCATATCGCCCTACCTCCGCATACTGGGCGTCTCTCCTGAGTCGTGAACAGATGACCAAATTTTATTGCCTGCTAAAGAACGGATGCCACACAATACATCATTGGAGGGCATGGCGACGAACCTTATCAACAACTTGGAGTGATAAAACTCAATCTGACCTTGCGGTTGGTTTCCTGGCTCCTCCCTCTCTCATTCCATGCCGTCCAAACGGTCCAAAGTTTGTTTTCAGTTTAGGGACTCCGGAACCTGCACATATGGCGAGAGGTGCAAGTTCTCGCATATTGTAGTCCCTCGTGCATCGACAGAACGACAGGTACGTTGTGTGCAGATATCTGGGCTGTAGGACGAGTCACAGTTTACAAACCCCCCCATAAGCGATTGGATCAGACAAGGTCGACGAAGAACAAATACGTACAGGAATATTTTTCCAGGTATCCCGAATTTAAGTATGATCCAAGCCACCCTGCGACGATCGAATTCCGAAACCTGTGCACCATGTTCCGGTGGGATATACAAACTCGTAATGAAGCAAGGGAGACATTCCATATCGCATTAGTGAAAGAGTTCAATGAAATATATGGAAAGGACGAGAATGATATCAAGTCATGGGAAACACTATATCGCGTATTGGGTATCGCGCCTATCCCAGACAATGTTGATGAATGTCGAAGGGTATGTCATCGGGTGCCTCTTGGTGCATCAGATCTGAAGTTATCGAAAGGTGATAGAAGTAACACACGTGAACATGATTGACCTTGTCAACTCATTGGATACGATCACCATCTTCGAGTCCGAAGTCGCTCTTAGTGAATACACAATAGCGAACAAGAAATTCTTTCCGCGCCGACACGCTCAGGCAGGGGGATTTCTCCAATTCTTGCTGCGTCACATTATGAACCCGAACAAGGACACACAAAACGGTAGTACTAGGATTCATAGGAGCAGGCGTCGTATTCGAAGGCGTTAGGCCCTAAGGTGTTATGTGGAAGATAGTCGCACCGTAGTGATCGGTGAGCTCACGGACGGACAGCCATCTCACTAGTCGCGTAGAAAATGAAGACAAGAGCTTGACTCGGAATCGTTTAGTTGGGATTTATCTATAAATAAGATTTATAGTAGCGGCGCTCCAAACATTCTCCGAACAACCCCGGGCCGTCGCACCGCCTGGCCGCTGGTGACAATGTTTGAGACAATGACGGAATGATACGATGATGTTGACAGATCCGGGCGCATAAGGGCTATGATTGCTTCACTGCAATGTGGAACAGATGAAATTCGCAAGAGCTATTTCTGTGGCATAAATTTTTATGAAAGTCGGGCAAACCAAAATAGTTTCCCGTCGCTTTCCAAGTTCCAACGAGGCCCATTTAGGACCGGGGAAGGACCGTGACTTCGGACAAAAACTTTTTCAAAGACTTTCGCCACAACATTCAAGTTATGAGTGGCTTGGATGACGGTAAGTACAGCCCGAAGACGTTGAACTGTCGGTACCCATGGTGAATGCCAGTGCTCAAAAATGTAATCGACAATGCTTCCGAGGACAACTTCAGGAGAGGAGCTGCCGGCCTCGTGGTCAACGAAGACGTTGACAACTTGACATTGATAAAGTTGACTTGATCCCTCCCCACCTGGCTACACTTCCGGTGCGTAACGATGCACTATCTCAAACATATATATTTCGTTTCTTAAATCAACAAGGATTCACCTAGCAGCTGGTCTGTGTCAGTAAGCATCGCATAGTGCGCAATTCCACCCACTATCCTCACCATCCTCACTTTCTCTAATGAAACTTTCCCTTACACGATTAGTTCTCCTGGTCTGTGCTCTGGATGCAGCAACCTCTCTAGCCGCGCCAACACTAGCCTCTGATGCTTCCTTTACCATGAAGATCCGCGATATCGAAACCCGGGATGGTGAGGTCCGAGTCATTGATGTGTTTTCCCGGAACATCGAGACTCGCAGACCTGCACCTGTCGACTTTGCTGCTGCAGCTGCCATGAATCTTGAGAAGCGGAACCCTATCGGCGCCATTGTCCAAGTCGGGAAAATGATAGCAGAGGTTGTCATGAAGATCAAGCAGGCATTTGCGGCCGATAAAGAGGTCTGTTCTCAGTTATTCATTGTCAATCCTTCTCTTAATGCAAAGAATAACTTGAACAGCATCGTAGCGGCTGGACGCAAGAGCTAGTGAGCCAAATGTATGCGAAGGATCGTTCTCGTAACTACATCGTCTGTCACACGAAACACTCGTACAAGTTTGATGGTGTGCGGGGCAAAGATTGGGATCATCGTCATGAAGAACTTCCGGTGGGAATCTTTGGGAAGACCACCGGGTAAGTCCATTCTTGTGCTGATTGAATGTGTTTGGGGCTGACCGGATGTTGAGATTTGAGATCTATTGGCTCCATGGTGGCACATTTAAAAGAGAAGGAGATGGCGGTTACTTGAACGTAAGTGAACATCTTGCTCCAGTAGCCAACAGTTTGCTGATAATTGGTTTTAGTGGGCTTATATAGGGAATGTTGTGAAGAAGTCGTCAGATGGCAAAGAGCTCACATTTAAGTAGATGTATCGGTAACAAGTTCATGACGTAGTATTTTATTTATAACCCAATTAAGTTAAAAGAAAAAACATTATATCGGGTCGAATTTTTCAACGACGTCCGAGTCAAGACTTGAGCGAGGAACAAGTCGCGGTTATGGCCGTGATTATTTTGGTACCGACTACATTAATGGAATTTCGCTGAGCTCCACGGGATACACGAGGAACAGGAATATCAAGACTCACGCAAGCTCGTCATGGTCCAATGTATAACAAATGTGATTTTCTGCATTATAACCCTCGTCAAGGAAAACAAAGTTTAACAAACATGTAGATGGTGCGGGTGCCATCTCCGCCGCGGTTTGGACCATAGCGAAAACCAGCAAGATGAGATGAACCTCTGCCCAAACGCCTGGCATCGACAATTCTTATACCGCAATCCACCACCTCTCCGACCTTGGCATTCAGCGCAGCCAATTGCTGGATTAAGTTTTCCCTGTATCGTGATCTCTCTATCCCTATTGTGCATAGTCGTTGTAAGAGATGGGCCTTGTAATAGTCTCTGGTAGCTGACCTAATATATCAGATGATAAGTCGATCTGATTGATATAATGTAAAGCACATGTTCATGTCCTTCGACGTGAATCACGTGAACGGATGTCTTGACTCAGATTGACTTCTGTCATCTGCCATGACCACCACTTCGCCAACCTCCGCATCGCCCCCTACTGTAACGGTCACAAAAGATATACTGGCCCATGCGCTCGATGAAATGGGATTAACCGACTCAGTATCGGCATCATTACTTTACGACACGATTCTACGACTGCAGCAGTCACCTTCTCCATTGCCGCCAACCGAAGCCGGTTGTAAAATCACCCTTTGGAGTGAGTTAACTTTCAATACCCCTTCTGCCAATGAATAACAATAAACCAATTCTTCAGCCAGTAAGGCCTTCCGGAATGACCAAAGTTCCTCTGGCCCCCCATATCAATTTGACACTTCCAGACCTGCACCCGACTCAGACTTCTTCGACCCAGTTCGTGTCGAGAAACGTCGTAAGCTGCGGAAAGAGGTGAAGGAGTGGTACCCCAATGGCGTCCCAGACCCCTATGTATTGACCGATGCCCAATTTAGAAAAGGTTTGCATTTTGTATATACCCAATTGTCTTGACATTCTAACAATCGTTCAAAGGCCTCCATAACAGTTAATAGTCAAGGTGTTACTGGGAGTATCCGGGAGATCGTTTCAGGTTTAACTAACCCAGACCTACTTTTCATCATATACGCATGCGTCAACGGACTCTAGCAACGAATTTCTTCGCCGTTGAGACCAGGCTTATCTGACGTGCCATCGACGATTGGCTTGCAATTCAAGAGGATGTTCTTACTGTATGTAACAACATGGTTCGGAACTCTTGATTTTGCTGCAACAAATACGATTATCGTTTCACCTATCAATTCTTCATCGCCTGTGAAGGCTCCACCACATCGGTGCCTATCTCTCATCATCACACGCTCGTCCCTCCCTTTCTGGTTCCGCCCACTGCCTATAATACAGTTGGCAGGGGGCTGATACTGCACCTGTAGTTACACCAAGATAGGGAGGGAAAGTAACAAGTCATAAAAATAGCTGTTTCAACATCTCCAAGTCATGATCACGTTTGACAACACCCAATGCCTCCACTCCATGTGGCCATGTGAAATGAGATGGGGATATTTAACTTGTTCTTGCTCCGCAGCCCAGTTAAAGTCGATTAGTTTCGTTTTCACTCGCTTGGCAACTATGATATTGGGAGAACGGAGATTGCCAAAGGCCAAGCCATGACTGTACAACAACTTGACAGCCCGACCAATCGCCAATCGCACTTGCTCTGCCGTTTTCTCGTCCATCCGCGACTTTGCCGCGGCAAGTGTGTTGCGCTCAACATACTCCATCACGACCATCATGATAAAAAGAGAACGATATGACGGATCTTTGAGTCTGAGATGGGGTGATCCATAATACAAAAGCTTCGGTGCTAGCCCTTCTTCCTTCCTCTGCCAGAAGACGGTGTGCCCTTTCTCCATACCTGTCAACAAATTTCACGACAACATCTCTAGCCGGCCCAGCACATGTTCTTGCACGCAGGGTGACACAGTCGGGACCATTTTCCAAATAGCCAACATACTTGAAGTCGATCAATATTCCCTTGTCATCAGGGTATGCCGCAATCGAGGGGAAGTACCGTGAATCGACAGGCGACATCCCACTGGGCTTCAAATTCATGTAATACGAGTCAAGTTCCTTCATGCAGTTCTTGAGCGCAGAGAAGATTCTTGCGACACGAGTGATGCGAGGCTCGCTGTAGACAGAATCTAACCCAACCCAGATACAGTCGGTCAACCGTTGGACAATCACCCCGTCCATAATGACAACCCCAAGGATCGTGATCCACGGGCCTGCTGTCACTATGAGGAATGTCGGACAGCTGGTGGTATTTCGGAACTTGTCATACTAGCATTCAATCGTCAGAGGGGAACTCAACGAACAATATATACTCATACCTTGGATTGAGCCCAATGACACGCTCCCGAAAATCCGACCTGTGTTGATGGGTCACAACCACCGTCACCAAACTCATTTTTATCCTCCCTGAGAAAAAGTAACATGTGCCCCGCCTCCGTGAGTACTTCAACAATGCCATCAGCATGTGTATTGTCGTCATTCATAATTTTTTGTATGTCGACGCCGAGGATTTCACAGAGGAGTGGGGTCAACTCAGCCGAACGCGTCTTTTCGTTGGGATAGATTGCGGTTGCAGCTTTCATGTAACCTGTAGTCTTCCGAATCATGTCGTCAGGGATATCGTCGTTGTTTGCAATCATGTCCAAAAGCCGGATGAAATAATTGGATTGGAGGCGCGACACTCGTTCTGGGTTTGTTTGTATCGTACCGGCCGTCGTACTAGATGGAGTAAGCGATCTGGGATTTCGTGTACGCAGATGATTTTGCTGAATCGGACGGACTGGTCGCTTTCAAGATGCGCACTACATGTCGAAACCCTATTAAAACTCTCGTTTACCACGATGTCGAAAGAATGAATGAACAGAGATACGCACTATCATGCAAAACACTAATTTCGTCTCGCCTCTCCACAAGTATTCCCTCTGAACAATGCCAATACGATCGCCGGTGGAGTATGTGACAACCCAGTGTTCCAGTGACAAGGGCAGATAGTAGATGGGGTTGACGGAGCAGGGAGGCGGAAGATGAAGAATATCGTACAGCAATGGAGTTTAAGAATGATAAAGTGATATCGTCAGCTCTACAAGAGTGGGAAACAAAGCATACACTCACCGGACATAGGCGACATCACAACGATGTGGAAGTGGCCCTCCTTAGGTACGCCCGAGAAAACTTTCGATAATCCATCTGTTGCAGATAGTGACGGTTCGTCAGGCAAGTCGAAGTTGCCAGGCTTCCCGGTGTTAGTTTGTCCTTGATCGCATCCTTGAGGGTACCAGCCAACTCGGTCGTGTCGATCTTGATCGGAAAGATGTGACAAGGATCATCGCCGAGAACCAAACAGGCCTGGTTCAAGTTGGATCCACGAGCAGGGACAGTTGGGTCTTGACGAAATGCCAGGAGTAGCAGGGGAAGATGGGGGTGGAAGATCTTGAGTGGGTCAATCTTCCCGTGCCCTGTTGTATACTGAATGACACCCTCCATATTCGTCAACTTGGACGCCGCGTCAACGCGTCAACAGTGAAACACTATTTTAAAATACTAATTTACCCGAACATCGGACCACGTGATCAGGACGTCAACACAACCAACGAGCCTGTTGAGCTTGAAATCCTATGAACAGGATTTTCGGCATATCATACGAGAACACAAGGCAGTGCTGAGAAAGGTGGGGCTTAAGCTTGACGAAGCCGATGTCATTGTCAGATAAAATAAATTCTGTTACTACATTCAAGTTGTTAGCATATATGATAGTACGACGCCCAAGACCCAGGTATCCCAACTCGAAGTCGGGATCCAAGGAATTCCGCAGTCTCCCTCCTTAACATGGCTCCAGCGACTCGGAACCCTATACAAGTACAAGAAGCTCTCAAAGGACCTCCATGCACGTGTAAACCTGCTCGGCGGATCCAAACCTCATCCCCCGTAAAGTCTCCCTGTCCCAAGTTCACTGTCTCGACACGCGAAGACTACACAGCATCAACCAACTCACCGACATCCCAGGCGTGACGACGAGCTGCTGTCTCACCATTCCAGCCCTCGGGTCACGAGCAGTGGGGAAAATGTAGAGGGACTAGCACCTGCAATAAAATTATGCTAGTTTATTTCACGCAAGAAGATGCGTGCATACGTACATTGCAATTGGAATCCGAGGACTTTGACTCTATCCAAGAAAAGTTCAGCGTGCACGATGAAAAACAGGGAGATGTGAAGCAGCCGTCAGTTCACGATCTGATATTGATATGCCGCAAGTTAACGCAACAAGAAAATACCCATTCCATCATCGCCAGGGTCACCCTCGACCTTGAAACTCTGAAAAATAAGAATAACCTGATGAACGAAGGAGAAAACGAGACATGGCATCGCTCCTAAATAGAACCTTCGCGCCCTTAGAGATTTTGGTACAACAACAATGTGAACCGACCGACTGTTCCAAGTTGGCAGAGTTTCAAATTATCCATGCTACAGCAAGGACAAGATGTCAGCGGATGGGAAAAGGATAGAGACTAAAAGAACAAACATGCCTCTCGTGTGAATTCTGGTAGACATGCAATTCTTCACGCCCTTTCTTATCCAACGCGCCCACTCCCATAATGTTTCTCCCCCACCGCCGCCTCGTACCCGCTAACGTACCAGGCAGCCCTAACAACAGCTGCGATAGGCCATTTTGTCGCTCGCTACCACGTGCCGCATGGACATCCTAACGTCGTTCCATGATCCCACTCTGCTCCTCGAGCAGTCTCACGCCACATACTGGCTCTCACCTTTCCAAACGACTTTCTAAACGATGTTGTCTTGATCGTCCCTGGCCCACCCTTCTCTCCCTCGAAATGGGGAATCTGCGCCCGAGGAAGGCGGGGTTTTCCAGGTGTAATTGTGGAGGGACTCGGCGTGAGTGAGGACGAAGTTTGTGTGATCTTGGGACGCGAATGTGAAGTGTTTCTTCTGCTCGAGGATTCTGGTGCGGAATGGAAGGATAGCGTAGTCGGTTTTAGCAGGTAGAGGATATGTTCGGGTGACAGAGGGGAGATTCATTGGTGAGGAAGATGAGTGGACTCTTATGCGGGATCGGTATTCGTCGTAGGGCTGCCAGGAGGATTGGGAGATGAGGCCCGCAATGCCAGTATACCGAATTTGAGAGTTTGTGTTTGTGATGGTTTTGACTCGACGCCTCTGTAACTTTGGCTACACGTGTCAAACATCCTTGGACCGCGACAAGTCTTAGTATACAACAAAACCAAGGCAAAACTGGAGTAACCCAAAATGCTCGGGCGATGAGCTTTGATGACCGTTCGTGACATCACGCTCAAAACCATCCGATTCCACTTGACAACGGATGGACTTGAAATTGAAATTGGTAAACCACTTGGTGTATCGAATCTTCATAATGATGGAAATGGCAATTCTGTCGTAGTTTCCAGCCGTGCCGCTCCGAGCCTGTCGAGTATAAAATAGCTCATCGAATTCTGTGGTAAATCGTCAAGAGCTGGTCTCCTTTCCGTCCTATCCAATTACTCACTTGCCATTAAAGACACATCACCATGCGATCAAACTTGCTGTTCCCTTTCGCCTTTCTTGTCATTGTTTCTACCTCTATCATTCCTGCAATTGCTGTGCCAGTCCCTGGTGGCCCTCTTCAGGAGTTCGAGGTACGTTCGTCTGGCTTATCCTGCAGCTGCTTGACTCGGATAAATTATAATTGCTTCACCACTGCCGTAGGTTAATTCCGGAGATATAGATGTCAGAAACATAGTTAAAAGGTATGGCTTCCTTTGCCTCTGTCATGAAACGTGGCTCAAACGGTAACAAAAGAGGCAACAAAGTGTCAACACTGTACGTGATCCTTTCCAGAGACGAGCTGGGTTTAAACCGCTAATATTTATCGTTTGTTGAGAAGAACAAAAGTGCGTCTGAGTGATTGAAAAGATAGGTATTCAGCACTAAGTGGTTCTCTGCGGGCAGCAGTCCGGCGAGTCATCTGGCCAGCTGGCTGACTTGGACCCAACACCACTTCTGCCTAAGGAAAGCCCCAAGCCAGCATCACACGAGCAACCGAAGGTGCGTCTGAAATTCTGAATTATTGGAG
>QLOJ01000421.1:0-57279 GCA_003313625.1 Tricholoma saponaceum
CACCATCGATAAAGAACGATGGTTTATCAAAGATCTGCGTAACCCGTTGTACATCGGAAGGCGTATAATCTGGCTCATCCGGTTCATCAAGTCCATGAAGACACCTGTCTTTGTCATTTTCAAGATCAAATTCGATATCTCTATGTACAACAAGTTGCGGGGTCAATACTTTCGATTACATAGGAAAGTAAAACGCACCGGAATTTCCTATTCTTCTCCCTGCAATCCTTCCCAATCTGTTCAACTCTGGACTTGCATTCCTGCAGAGCTTTGTCGAGCTCATCAGTCACTAGCAAACCACCGCGTTTTTCCTGTTGGTCAAAGGTAGCTTTGCTCGGCTGATCATTGAGTAGAGCTCTGCGTGCTGCGCGAGCTTTCTGGCGCTTCAACTTGGTCATCGAGAAATAGAGAATGCAGGAGTGAGGAAGCTGACATACTGTCGCTGTTGTAGGTTTTTTAAGGGCGTTCGGGTCCTAGAATGGTGAAACGTATCTCCGCCAGCGCTAATCAAGAACCTACTCAGAAATATCAACCCTGCCTCACCGCCGTTACGACACCAAAACGTGGTATTCCAGACAATCCGACAATTTGAACAGAAGTTCTATGGTGAAATTCTGAGCATTGTTTTCACAAGCATAGTAATAATTATTAGAGCGCATGAGGGATATGTGTGACCTTGAAATGGGACCTTATAGGGCATGTATTGTAGTGAGCAGACTCATGTTGGAATTGAACGTACGATGTCCGAGCCAGATGATCGATTTGGAAGGCACTGCCACCATGATGATCGATGTCAAAATTGTCAGGCACCAATCTGATCGGGCGCCTCAACGATATCGCTTCAACAACATCTCCACTGGCACTCGATCGAACTATGCCCACCCTATTACAACTCTGTACGGGAGATGTCAAGAACACTGAGCACCCCCTAGTCGATTCTGGGCATGAAGATTCAATATCCGTAAAGGTATTGGGTTGATTTGAAACTATCGGCAGTACAATCGACCCCTTGATGAAATTATGGATTGTCGATCATCGCCCGCCCATGATGGATTTGGGGAAATCTAGGGAAATTTAGTTCAGGATCTGGGTGTGCTGCGAATCCTACGGTGTCTTGTTGGCAGTGCCGCACTGCACCAGGCTGTGGTTCTACTGTCCTAGGAGGCGCTGAGTTGGACATACATCATCCGCTACTAGGTTTGTGGATCGAAGTTGATCTTATCGCTACCTGTCCGCAAACGGTGGAAAACGGTCAAGATTCAAGTTGATACAAACATCGTGTACAACCTTCCGCCTCGTGCCCTCCTCAACCCCAAGTACCATTGAATGACTCATACATCCTTCTCCCGCCGCCGCCCACACTGGCAAGGTCTCCCAATACCAAACTACCAGATACCCCTGTAGTCCCTCAGCGCTCGTCACACAACACGTTGAACTGTCCCTTTTTGGTCCAGGTGTTTGCGGGTCACATTGAAATTTGATAACACAAGGACAGCACGTCACCAGACTGTCACTGTAACTTGCCAACTTGCGTCTCGACTCCAATCAAGCTACTTGAATATTGAGGACGCTTGTTGACATTTGTTGACAGATTCCTATGCACCAGGCTGGATGGATTGGACGGCTTTGGAGCAGAGACTATTCTAGGGATACCACTACCATCTTCTATCAATCTGTTATCGATGGCCTCCATTGCATGATCTGATGCCCAAGTCTTCCTCCGATACTTCTCTGAAGTTATGTAGCTCCGACACCTTGTATAGAATATCGGTAAACTAGCAGATGGCCAATGGGGTTCTATCGCCTTTCAATTCAATAGGCTGAACACAAGATGTACGACTACTGGATAACTTCACAATAGAGACAACAAAGATTAACGATTCAAAACGATTGTCTGGAACCACAAATCTTTGAAGTGAGAGATCGACAAAGCGGGAACTGGCCAAGGGGTAGAATCAAGTTATGCTGTTTCACTCCATGAATCACTCCCTTCGGAGTCACTCCAACGACGATCTCGTGGAATGTCCCCGTACATGGATAATGAGGGTGGTGTACATTCACTATACCAGCCATCCCGGTTCGGATATTTACCGTTCAAAATCGCTTTCACATACCGCATTTCGCGTTCCTTCGAGCTCTCGCTAGCGTCAAGGTCCGCTCTATCGAAGTCGATGTCAAAGACTTGACCGTCATTGCTAACCATCAGATATTCCAAATGCGGGTCGTGGTGACAAACGCCTGCACGATGAATATCCTCAAAGACACGAATGAACGCGGCCCTAATAATGTAAAGGAAACGAGGAATAAATCGATCTGGAGAAACGACGAGTGACATGTATTGGCGAGAAGTGTAAGTCTGGCTGACTGTAGGGGCGACTTTCCCGCTCGGAGAAATGAAGCGGGTGCAGGAGAATTGAAGACTCCGCGACGAAACTGTATCAGGACAACATCTTGTGTCAGCCTACCACCTGAACGGCCCGATGAGACCTGAACCTCTTGACCCCTTTTACGACGGGTGCAATTTTGGTCATCCTCGTACAACATTGTTGGGATGTGCGATTCATCACGTCGTGAAGGATTGACATATATAGTCCGATGTGAAGCTTCCCATAGGCAGGATCCTTGCAGTTCCGTACATTGATTAGTTCCGAAAGCAAGCGTGTCTGACTTGCACGATGACGGATGCCGATCCATTCAAAGTTGCCACAATTAAAGGTGATGAATGTGCGATCTTTCTGGACTGCCTGACACCATGCCTGGATAAGTTATCAAGTCATTCAATAGTGCATGTCGAATGGATGGGAGAGGAAATCTTACATGTTGGAGGAAAGACTTAGTGGGGTGTTCAGTTAAACCCCTATGGCCAGGAACTGGGACACTCGCCCAGTGCTCACCGCTTATGCGATCAGTTTTAGTCCATCGGGTGTAAGCCTGCATTTCTCTGGTAGACCTCTTCCTTTGCAACACTTCATAGTCTGAGTTGACCTTGAGCTGCGTGCTCGGCAGCGTAGCGTCTTAGACTAGACCTGATGGTATAGTTGATGCAGGTTTATGAATTTCGTAATCGGAGGAAAGAGGGACATCCCATAAGGTAGATGTTGCATCGGGCGCATATGAAAGATTGGAAGGGAGAGCTGCTACGTGCCCAGTCGTTAGGCATTTCTCGTGTGAAAACCTGTCCGATAAAGCGACTCTTCTCATATCGTTTATAAGAGCTTCTGATTTTGGGGAAATGGCGAAAATCTGCCAGATTGCTAGGACACGAAACCTCTGAGCGATTTTAGGAAGTTGCTCACGGGTTTCACTGTCTATAGATTCCCAGACAGATGTCGATATCAAGCGCGAAGTGGATGATTCCCCTGGCAATATACATAAGATTCAGTACATAGGTTTTATCCAGCGCATAGTGTTTCCTTGTCCCCGACACTGTCAGTTGAATCTAATTGAGGATCACGTCCCAGAGAGACGCTGAAGGAGATAGCAGGAAGTGATATCCATAGAGTAGGTCGCCGTTGTTTTCTGATATGCCCTTGGGGCAGAATCATCATTGATAATCGGCTTGAGAAAGACAATGGAGGCACGAAGTCGCTCAGTAGGAAAAATGCCCGAAGAACTACGTAAAGGCAATCGGATCTTACGGCGCTCCAGGGAATGAGAGATTTTCTCACTGGCAACGGTATCAGATAACCGTGTTGTAATGGAGGCCAATAGAACAATTCTTAGCAGTGTAAGTCGCTCATCCAGATGTTTGTCGTAAAATATAGAAGGAGGAGGGATAAGTTTGGCGGTTAGAGACCCCGATTTCGGAGCAGCCACGAGTGAAGGAGGGTTGTAGTTGAACCGGAGGCTAAGCTCGTGCTGGAGCTGCTCGTAAGTAACTTTCACCATCCAGATTGAAGGGAGAAAATTTGAAAGATAGCCACGTCTCTAGCTTGCGAGTCTACGTTTATGATTTTGAGTCACATCAGTGAAACCGGGAGAGTCTGCCATAGCCTTCCGTGATTTGTAATCAATTTCCCGAAATGGCTCGAAATGTAATGTCTTGTAATCCCATGTATTGCAATTGGGGTCATGTAATTACAAGTAAAGTCTCCATTATCAATCCAAGGCGGTGCTATCTGCTGCTTAGAATCTGATCCCACTTCAGAGTTGATACATGTTCAATGAAATATTTTTGGGTCATGTAGTTTCAGGCAAAGTCTCCAGTATTAATCCAAGGTGGTTCTACTTACTGTCAAGAAGCTAACCCCACTTCAGAGTGTATACATTTTTTATGGAATATCTTTGGGTTGTGTAGTTACAGGTAAAGTCTTCAGTTTTAATCCAAGGCAATACTACCTACTGTCAAGAAGCTGACTCCACTTCAGAGTCTATACATTTTCAATGGCATATCTTTGGGTCATGTAGTTACAGGTAAAGTCTCCAGTATTAATCCAAGGTGGTACTACTTACTGTCAAGAAGCTGACCCCACTCCAGGGCCTATACATTTCTCATGGAATACCTTTGGGCCATGTAGTTACAGGCAAAGTCTCCAGTACTAATCCAAGGTGGTCCTATCTACTGTCAAGAAGCTGACCCCACTTTAGAGTGTATACATTTTTTATGGAATATCCTTGGGTTGTGTAGTTACAGGTAAAGTCTTCAGTTTTAATCCAAGGCAGTACTACCTACTGTCAAGAAGCTGACTCCACTTCAGAGTCTATACATTTTCAATGGCATATCTTTGGGTTATGTAGTTACAGGTAAAGTCTCCAGTATTAATCCAAGGTGGTACTACTTACTGTCAAGAAGCTGACCCCACTTCAGATTGTATACCTTTTTGATGGAATATCTTCAGGTCATGTAGTTACAAGTAAAATCTTCAGTTTTAATCCAAGGCAGTACCTACCATCAAGAAGCTGACCTGCTTTAGAGTCTATATGCTTTTAGAATATCATTTCTTCTGTCAATATCTCACCTAACCTCACCCAATAGTGTCCATGGTTCACAGGTGGATACACAGATTTAGGGGAACTTCCCTGGGCGGTCAGGATGATACAGATAGTATTCAAGTTGCATAGCCAACACATCTAAGAGAAGTATTGAGTCCCTTTACATGACTCATTATTTTTCTTTTATATACACAATACGAGAATTCTCCTGCTAAACGCACTGTCGGCAAGGTGGTTCAACACTGGACTCAGTATGAGACCCAGTGTGCCCGCATTGGGCCCCCAAGTTTCAGTATCTTGCCTCCTGAATGGGAGAGAGGAGGCAGAGCACGGCCATCACATTGTACCGTTGGCCATGATGGATGAACAAACCCAAGAACACTGCGATGGACTCGACGCGTTTGCGTCGACTCCGGGTTGGCAAATTCTCCAGAACAAAACAGGTTGGTCATCAAACAACACTATCAGCAGACGATGGGTGACAAACACCGTGCCACCCCATATAGATCAGACGAGGTACTTACCTCGTTACCAACAACTTACGGGTTCGAAAACGCATACCGATTCTTCAGATGGCCCCCAATCAGCCGTATAAGTGACCCACCCACGACTCCCTGAGGAGTCGCATCACCATCATCTTGCTGGCATCGAGATATTTCAGAACAAAGTCTGTTGTTCTGTAAAAGAAAACATTAGTAACCGACGAATAGTGCCCCAAGCACTGTTCCCATGTCTAAGGTTAACACCTTATCTATATCCCAAGCCCCCAAGCCCTAGCGCCCACGCGCGATATGACCCCTCCTATGGTCCACAAAGGGCCGTATCGTCGACCACCCCGCCATCATCTTCGCTCCACCAACAATTCCACCAGGGGTCGCTTTGCTGCTGTCTTGATGACGCGGAGCCTTGTCAGGACGACAGATTAAGTTCTGTAAAGGAAGCGGTCAGCAAACAACGGATAGTGCACTGTTGGAAGGCGCGTACAGAGTAGTCCATATCATTGAAAGATCATGAGACGCAATAAGAACGCATCCTATACGAGAAAGACTCCAAGCGAACATCTCATTAATTTGTTCACTATGAGAAGGTACGCACATTAACCAATCCACAATAAAAACGGCTAGCCTAGAACATAGAAAATTCAACGCTGCAGCGAGGGACGTAAGGCAACATAAAATTTATGCTTACTGAGAACGGGGAGGCCTTGTATCAGCCTGTCCACGAAGTGGTAGTGGTGTTTGTGAGGTTACGTTGGCTATCTATCTTTGAAAGAAAGGTTCAATGTGAACTACTACGAGGGTTTACAACTAATCTACACTATTCAAATGCAATACAACTCATTTAGCGGCTATGAAAACGGGAAGTCAGATTCTAAATCAGCAAGTTGCGGAAGTAAAGGCAGACTCACCTCAGAGGATAGGTGCGTATTCTGTCGAACCAAGGTATCTTGTCGCCCAATACCATCCGCCATTGGGATACGCCTCCGGCCGTAACCCCGGATATACATGCAAGGTAAAGCGAGAGCGCCCACCACGGAAAGCGCGAACGGTCCAGTGACGGCAACGCATGGCCCGATAAGATCCGTGCGGTGAGCGATGAAGGTCACGGCTTGTGAAAGAATCAACAGTCGACAAAGGAGCAGAAGAATTGAACTAGCGTACCAAATGACCCAAGTGTAGCGTCTCGGATCACCAATATGGGCGGTAATCAAGATGAGGTGTTGATGAATTGCCCGAAGAATGCGTGAGCGCGCCAAAAAGGCCATGGCGATGGATTCGAATGCGAATGCGTGGAGAACAGCTATATGGATTGGCATGGTTCTGGAAGAAAAGGTATAATCAGAGTATCTAGCTACTGATAGTACAAACAATACATACCTTTATAGCAAGCAAAAGTTTTCCTATGCTTTGATGTGGTAGAAGTAAGAAACAAGATGACTATGCGCACAAACAATACATACCTTGATAGCGAGCAAAAGTCTTCCTATGCTTTGATGTGGTAGAAGTAAGAAAACAAGACGACTATGCACAAACAATACATACCTTGATAGCGAGCAAAAGTCTTCCTATGACTTGATGTGGTAGAAGTAAGAAAACAAGATGACTATGCACCTTTAACATATTATAGCGCACTTTCAAGCGATTAGAGCACGTTCGAGCACTGGTTATGCTGTCGACAAAGTCCCTCATTCACGGAACGGAGAGGTGTTGAATATGAGAGAACACGTCACTGTCGTCGAAACTTCGGTCGAAGGAGTGTGTAGTGTCAGAAAGAACTGGGCTCCCATGCTCTATGAGGCTGCAAACCCAGCTGCGAAAAGGTTGTTGATGCATGGTATCGCATGGGGAACTGAGAGCCACCTGCGAGTCGAGATACGAGAAACCGCAAAACGCTCCACAGTTGCTGCATGATAAGGATGGATTCGTTTTACAGCAGGGTTCTGACGAGCGGACGAGGATGCGAGCAGAAGCCATCCTTTCCCCAGGTTGAAATCACAGAGCAAGTTTCGCAGCGGCCAGCAGAATGTGAAATGACATTGGTTTCATGCGACACACGGCAGGAGAAGACCAACGGAGGATCTTGATATGCCGCCAAGATACACAGCTGACACAGAAGTCAAGCTATGAGAGGGACAGACGTCACCCTCTGAAGTTCAAGTTGGGATGCAGATCTTCGACGATGATACCTGGCTGCCTGAAATGTACCAGTGAGCTAGGAATCATTGTAGAAAAGTACCATACTACTAGTAAGAAAGTTCAGAGTTTCGTGACGGTCTCAAAGTCCGACTAAACAAAAAGTGCTAGCTCTATCATCCTTCTCATACTGCAAGTAGGGACTGCAACTGTTGGTGTCCAGGATGGCAATGCCATGTTCAAGAACAGAACAACTGAGTCTGCCAACAGGCTAACTCTGGTATGGATAGCGATACGGGAGTCCGCAACATGCTCTCTCGCTGGCAGCAGGGCGGCCTGTTCAACTTGAAATCCCAGGGAAAATTGAAGGAACGTTTGAACGTGATACGGCCGGGTCTACGAAGTCCAAATCGAACAACCGTGATTCGGACAGCCTCGTCCGCCGAGCTAAAGGCTCTGCATCTGAATAAGTAGAATTTGAACTTGAGGGAAAGCAGTGAGAACATTGCCTTAAACAGCAGAATAGGTGACATACTGACTCTGTTCAATTGACATGGCCTTGGCTCACAGACTCTGGAGAACTTATGCCCTTCGTCGGAAGTGTCGGAAAAACTTGAGCCACTGGCACTGGCAGATAGTAGTATTGATGGGATTACCAAGACTGCCGTGACAGTTACTATGCCATGTGACAATGATTCTTCTTACATAAGAGTCATAAACTGAAATACAATAACTGCAACTTTACCTTTCAGGATTTGCATCAGGATGATGTTGCCTTAGTACTATAGCTAATTTAGGTTTCTACACATATATGGATGCGATGATGGGATTTCTTCTTGAATGACGCATTCCATTCGTAGAATGGGCGTAATACTCATGCTGAATGGTCCCTCAGTCGACCCCGTCATTGCTATCCAAAGAAAGAAGATTTGGTTCGACCACGCAAAAAAATCCATATCGAAATCTTTCAATTCAGAGTACTTCTCCCAGCACGCATGGGTGATTCAGCAGTGCATTGCCTTGACTAGTACATCTCTAAGAAGGGGAGGGTTGCTGCAAAACGCAATTTGATACAGCAAGCGACTAGGTTATCTGTCCCACAACACAAACTGAAATCGGGGTCATACCCAGAGCTGCGGGAGGGGATGTGGTAGGTGGTGGTGGTGGCCATGGTGGGAGTCAAGATCAACATTTGCAGAATAAAATGTGACTATGGGGATGGGTCGGTGATAATGGCGTCTCATTAGAACGAGACACATATGGGCTAAAATGAAGAATAGAGATTGTCGTCGTCATCGCTATTCTCCCCATCTTCCGGACCCAAGTCGTCATCATCTGAATCGCAGTCGTCATCATCTGAATCACTCCACTTCGCATTTGAATCAAGGTCCAAACCACTATCGCTGCCTGAGAGGGATTCGTCTACTTCAGCTTGATCAGGGCTATCCGCCAGCGGTTCAGGGGGATTGGCCTGTACACCTAAGGAATCCATTCCACGGGCATGACACAGGCTATCATCTTCAGGCTCAGAATCCACATCCATGTCATACGTCACTCCCTGAGGGACGCCTTGCCGTAAGTGGCCGATTCCCCCTCCAAAATAACGCATGAACATGTCTCTATCAACCCAACTGTGTGGTGCAAGGTCAGGAGTGATGTTTAAAACAAAGACAACAAAACATACATAACAACATAGTAGTTGGTCCAATCATCAGTTTCACCTGGAAGACGAGCAGCCGTTGTGGACACAGTGCGTAATAGTGATGATGTTCGACCATCAGCATAAGCTGGAACCAAATGACAACCGCGCAGGACCAGAGAAGGATCTAGAAAGCCAAATGCGCTATCGTCTGGAACAAAGCCGATCTTGGGTAAACGTGCCACATGGAAGCCTGATCGATAATTTTGCTCAACACCGAACCAACGAACCCACAAGAATTCCATACGTTGCACGGAACGGTTGCGACTTGCAGGTCCAACATGAAGAACATCGGTGTGGAAGACCCCGAGCACACGGGCATACCAAAATGGATGAGCCCCATCCTCCTTCTCGGGCGAAACAACCATCACATCACAATGTGTGCGAGGATTCATGGAATCTTGGTCACGACGTACGTCATAGGTGGTGTAGTTGACACGTAGAACTTTGGCGGAATAGATGCGATTGTTGAGGATGCGAACCGAGTTCCTGTCATCATCAGAGAATTCCAGTTCATCGTCGCCATCAAAGTCATGGCCCAGCAGTCGGCCGAGAAGGTGGTTCTTCAGTTTAGGGATGAACTCCTATCAAAGTCCTGTCAGCACACAAACACCAGGCTGGAGATAAAAAAACCTTTTTTGCTGGGTCATTTGGAGGGTCACGTACAAATCTCATGATGTCAAGGGGGTGGTTTCTTGAATCACTTATATGATGATGTTGGTCGACGGCCGTATAAGGCAGACGATTACTTTCCGAAAATTGTACATGATGAGCGTGACCATGTCGCGCTGCTTCTCGTGCTCTTCGCAGACGAGTACCCCGTCGTTCATGTCTTGCGATCTGTCTTGTAGCATTTATTTTGTTGGTCCTGCGATAGAGACGCTTGACATGTCGGTGGGCAAGTTCCCCCTTCACAACACATGAGAACTATCAAAGAAATCTCGTTCAGGCGAAACGACGTACAATCTGGGTAGAATATGAATCTGTCGTTCCAAAAGCACGTATGGTGCGAACGTAATCACCCAGCGCGTGCAGTTTGTAAGTGAACAGATTGAGAATTTCAACTTTTCCTGGTATTTTCAAGGTATCTGTTCCTACGGTGGAAGCGCCCGCTGTTGGGGTGGAAGTGCTAGGTGCTTCTGATGATGTGCTTCCGGCTGCATTGTTCGTCGCTGTTGGTGCCCTGGCTGCTGCTGAAGAACTCAACAACGACGAATTGCTCATTGCCGTTGATAAGGTGATCACAACTTCTGGCTGAGAAGTGTCTCCCTGTGGAGCCTGTGCTCTCCGCTTACGCCTCCTTCGAGCACCAGACTCCTTAGGCAGTTTCTTCACTGTAAACAAGTCTCTTGACCATTCTCGAAAGGACCGCAATTCACGGCCAATCCCTGCTGTGGCTTTGTCCAGTCCTTCGAGGGTAGGCTCAGTGTGCATCCTGAGTTTCGCCAGGGCATGCCATTCCGCTAGACGGTATAACAACACCAACAATTGCCCGTTATACGGTTCCGGGAGTAAACCATCAGCTACAGGGATCATGTCCTAGGAGGGAATGTACAAATTAGTGCTGTGATCGAGGAAGACTGCTTAGGGTTCACCTGCAAGATGTCCTCGTAGTTTCTGGCAGCTAGGTTTTTCCTATCCGATACATTGTCAGAGAAACGTCGAATAGTGCCTTGACCAAATGTTGGAATTTTCCGGAACCTTGCCTAGTTCTGAGACATGGAATGAGAGCACACAGGGAGCGCGTACCGTGCATTAAACTCAGCAACCTTACGACCGGCGGGTGCGGCAGCATGTAAAAGCCTGATAATATGGATCAACGTTGTTTTCCAGACGCCGAGCTCGAACTCGTGCATGAGGTCCACAACAAGCATAGCATAAGGGTCAAAACTGAATGGTGCAAGTTTCTCGGCAAATGCATTCTTATACAATCATCAGATGTAAGAGTCGCAGGCACAAGCACAAGTAAACTCACCAAAGTAGGTACTAAAGACATCGGCTTTAACATGCGCTCTATCCCAGCAGATCTCACGGGAAATCCCAACCGGTAGATGAAATTCCGTGCCCGTGTTATCCAGTCCATATCGAAAATGCGAACTCTGGAGATTCGCCGCTGTGAATCTCGAACCTGACCAATTTTATCCAGTTCATCTCTCGACACTAGACATCGCGGGCAAAGGCATAGTCCTTTATCACGTAGGGCAGCTAAAAGCATCCTGCAAGGGCAAGCGAGTGAGATGACTGAGATCGTACACCTTGTACAAAGGTAGCTCACTTCTCGGGATAATCAGCCGAATAAGTGAATATGCGTGGGTAGACGCGACGTAAGATACCATCAGCACATTTGAGAACAATGCCATGTTTGTAGGCCTCCAAGAACTCGTCGTCCAACAACACACGCCATACTTCATGTATAAGCTCTTTCCGACAATGAGTGAAGAGGTGGGTGGTTTGCTGGGCTGAAGGACTGAATGTTGATAATAGATCATAAAGACTGTCAGGAATCTGTTTACGGTGTCAGCGAAACTCATAATGGGGTATACTAAAGCAACGTACGGATGGTATATATGCCATATGATGGCATGCGCCAGAGTTTGGTTTCGCCCTCGCGTATTTAGAGAGGTTTGCAAAGTACATATACAGAGGCCAGGCTTTAGCGGTCCCAAAATTAGCCAGATGAGTCGAGTCTGACCAAAACATCAGACCAGCTATAACCCTTTCCAACTTGCAGCCTGGCTCGGGTGTTTGTTTTTGGAGGTGGTTGTGGGCGATTTCGAAAGCTTCCGAAGAATAAACCTCGTCAAAGATGCGTGTTTCATCCCCTGTATTAGGGTCAATGTGTATACGTCGGAATGGTGTAAAGTGGAACGGCAGCGACGACGTTGCGCCCCAAGTTGCTTTGATCACTTCCACAATTGATCGATAATGAAGTCCGGGAACAAAGAATTTTCGAGCGGCATTGTCTTTCTTTGGCACAGGAATGTCAAGTTCTATGGTAAGTTCTCGCCAACTGTCATCATGAAATGGAGTGTCGATAGCCGCAGTTGCAGTCTCTCTGGCGCTGTCCAGCCGCTTGTGCTCCCGACGTGCATTAAAGTCCACTAAGTCCTGGGAATTGAAATCAGGATGCCCGATCACCTCCTTTGCGAGTCGATCCAGTTCGCGTTCGGTCTTTTGACTACTGCCATTGATATGCCAGTTCATCAAAAGAAACTTTGACATGTTGTCGAATGGCCAAGGGGGCTTAAACTGGTCGGTTGGTGGTCCGATGGGAGAATCCAGTAACGTCGAGGAAGATGCGGTCGTAAAATTGGCCAAATCTTCTGCCTTCACTGACGTATCGGGATCGTACGATGGACGATGTAGGTATTCACGAAGGATACCAAATTGATTTACCCCAGTCCGGAACGAGTCACGGACATGTAATATAACACGTCTCACAACGTTTGGGATAGGGGGAGGAGGTTCGATGCATGCAGGAGGTACAGGCGCTACATCATCAAACCTCCGTGGTTGTCGATAGTTTCTCATCGGTCGTCCGGCTTGAGTGAGTGGCGGTGTGGAAGGAGGGAGATCAGGTGTCGTGCTGATCACAGAAACTGTGGGAGTGACACCTTCCATCTCGATAGGATTGTCATCGGGCTTGGCGGGAGTTGTCCGCTATTAAAAACAATCAGAACCTAGCGGCTAATACAGGGTGTGTGACATACATGCTGGCTATCGATCCGAGCCTTTCGGGCATCTAGCCCTCCATGAGCTTTAGTACTGTGAAATACAGCTCTCCTTCGTTCGATCTTCAAAGCTTGTGAAGTCTGGTATACTCCGCAGGTATTCTGATGTCTGCTAAGACCTGCTCGATTAGCGAACTCGCGCTTACACAGCCCTATGCAGTTGAACGGCATAAGTAGTACCGAGACCAAAGCGAGGTCCGCAATGATCAACAGGATGTGAAAAGACGTTGGTTTCATACGACACTCAACCAATGGAAATCTTGATATGCCAGGATACACAGCTGACACAAAAGTCGAGCTATGAAAGGGACAGACGTCACCCTTCCAAGTTCTAGTTGAGCTGCAAGTTGACGACTGGCTGAAAAGTAGATGTACTAGTAAGCAAAACAAAAGATTGCAAAAACGGTGTGATGATACCTCTGGTAAAAAAGTACAGAGTCTCTCCAAGGCTGATAATCTGACTAAAGCAAAATCTTGCACGGGTAACTTGAACTAAGTCAAGGTGAACATCCGTGTCCGAGTCAGTCAGAGTCACCCATCACTAATTTCAGGGTCTTCGGTCTCCATCGTGATGCAGGTCTCACTGCCACTCCGAAGGTCGGTCCAAGATTCCGAATCGACCACGTGACTTCTGGCAACAGACTCGCCGCGGCGGCCCGGGGCGGGCTACTAGTACTCCAAGTCTGTACTTGGGACTCTTGTCGTTCGACTCGGATGTTATATCTCACTGGCAAGCTCCGCAGACTCCGAGTCTTGAATAGCGAGTGAAACATTATGTCGAGCAGCGGAGTCCGCGACCTGCCAACTCCATGTTGACCTTGAAGGTTAAGGTAGTAGTAGTAAGTAGGCTGTAGGGCTCAAGCTGGTCTTCTTCAAGTTGAAAGATATTACTTGTAACGACAATCACGTCTCAAGCCAGAACTTCAAATTTAAAGGATCTTTGGAGCAGTAATACAAAAGTGGGGCACCAGCAGTAGAATTCAAATAAGTGTTAGGGGCAGAAGAAAACAGGTACATGGTTATGATATTGTTATGATATGAGCATAAGTGCGGTGAGGTAAATTATGGGCGAAATACTCGCGGCGGGTTTCCAAGTTCCTGTGGCCGAAGGGTTCTTCGATCGACCCGTCATTACTATCCAAGGAAAGCGTGGCTGATTGTGAAGATTTGGTTCAACCTCGCATTAGTATCTGTTGTCTTACAAGCTTAATAAGATCCTCTCTCAACTGAGCCCCAAAGTTCTTGGCCACACCATCAATGACCTTCATCGGAAGCCATGCCGGTAGTGTGCACGCTGAAATTGAACTGTGAGATCCCCTAAAGATGAACGGCTCATCCGACAATCCCACGATGCTCAGCACCGCCAAACAGACGGGGCAGGATGGTCTAGAGATTCCTAAGATATGTCCGGCATTCTGTAAGATGTCAGATGGATCTGACAAGAATATGGAAATGATACAACTCACTGATAATTCCAGCCGGACGTCTTTGGGCAATGTCGATGGTGATGTCTTTGCCATAGCGAGCAAGGCGCCCAAAAGTAGCTCGCAATGAGGGGCGGCGTCAAATTTGTGGCCCTTTGATAGCGAAGCCCCCTCTCTTAACTTCTCGTAGAACAAGGAGCTCCTCCCTAAGGATTCGAGCATCTCGACGATGCTGTACAACAATTCGCTCTTGAACCTGTCATCCTTGTTCTTCAACTGTCTGATCCTGTCCCTGATGCAAGTGGTTAGTTCGGCTTGATCAGGCGACATGTCGACCCTCAAGCCTGATAACTGCGCCTCCATAGTTTCAAGGTCATCGAAGGAGACTGCCTCGGTGCTGCTCGATTTAATCAATTCATTAGAATATTCTAAATAAGAGAATAGATTTGGTACGCAATGAAATCCGGTTATCAATGTTTCGCCTCAACTTATTCCCTTGCCAGAGGTGATATTTGGCGGATCATAAGTATTATTTCGTTCGAATGTTGGATGTATTTACATAATATTCACCGCGAGTGATTTGGCTAACAGTCCGGTGTTGCAAGGTGGAGTAATGGAGGGAGCGAATGTGCGAGATCATGGTAGGAATAAAAGCCAGAGGACAGCAGAAAATGAGAATGGCAGGGGAAAAAATAGATGTGCGCCTTGAACTATCAAGTATTGTCACCGATGGTGATACCTGAGTTTATGCTTGCTTAGATCGTTTACGGGGATGAGAGGCAGCTGAAATTTTGTGATTAATCGTGGATCATGTCGGGAATAGATGGGAATACCTCCATAGTTAGTATCCGAGTCATCCTCCGGATCGTCGTCTGATGAGTTCTCATCCTCCGAGGCCATCTGTTCATCCTCCAGCTGTTGAATGGCATCGAGGTACTGTGTGACCAATTTATCATCACAAGGCATTGCTCCAAGCTTCAAGATACATCCAACTTTAGGTTATTTCAATGCATCAGCATGCAAGCAGGTGCAAGCAAATGGAATGGCAGACTCACTTCGACTGGCTTTAGGAACCTTCTTCTTTTCTATTTGCCATACGATATCATATCCTATTGCTGGCCAATCAAAATTGTCGAGAGAGGCTCCACTGGGAATGGGCATAAGATGCAAATGTGGAAAATACTTCCTACTGAGTGATTCGAATGCTGCCCCGGTACAAGCAGGCTCCTCAGCCTTCATTTTCTTCTGCTCCGCCATTTTCTTATATCTCGTTAGTACTTTTACCTGGTGAGCGAACAATTGTTGGTATATGATGTCGCCATCAACATAATGGGTTTTTTTGCTCTTAGCAAAGCTGAACCAACTCCGCCACCATTTTAGGAGTTCTCTTGCCAGTCCCCGAGTATGGATGGTACATAGTCGCTCGTGTTCAAGCTCCCGGTCATCTCTGTACTGCTTTCGATATGCAATGGGGTCAAGTAATTCACCAAGCTCCGCAATTATACAGAGCAAAAAGAGGTCCAAGCTCCCCTCCACTGTGGTGACGTCCGGAACATGGGGGTCAATAGTGGGTGAAGAATCAGGGTCATACTGCTCCCGGACTAGGAGATGATGGGCATAAATAAGAAGCCGTCGTAGGAGGAGACGAGAAGCGTGGGAGTGCTCTGTGTTTGTGATGCTCTTGCTAAGCGCAAACATGTGAAATACACCATATACGGTGTCTCGAATCGTAGACACAGCATAGAAGTGTCCCCCATGGCATATTGCGGCTCTAGGGGTAACAACATAATGAGGTGTATTGGGTCGCATATATCTGCTACTAGGTCAGCTCGGCGATGAAGAATCAGTTGAACAAGCGTACAGGCGTGAGCCGGGAACAAGAAGGACAGCATCCAAGCTCCAGAGGTCTCCGTTGAGACCGTTCAACTCAAACTTGCCAGACGTAAACAGAGAGATATCTGAGAAATCAGATGGTTCCTTTGGGTCTCCCACCACCCACCATTTAAATCCCACCTGTGTATCGATGTAGGTGCCAAATCCATTGCAATCTGTATGCCATAGATGGAAGGCTCCAGTGGTAGCCGCAAGGCCCCATCTGGTGCTCATGACAGGAAATGCCACATTTCGTCCACAGAATGGCAGGTCCATAGTGGCAATGAAAGCTGCAAGATCAGATGCTATTGAAGTTGGAGGATGGGGGGCAGATGGCATTGGGAAGTCCAGGCCATTTAAGATCTTTAACTCGCCCCTATGGCAGTCAAGCAAGTCCTGTAGTGTACCTTGCATGTGCAGCGAACTGGTTTTAAACTCATTTTCTTTTGAAAGATCTGCTACGACTTCAGAGAACAAAAATGGGACATGTGAAACGCGCTCACCTTGCAAAGTAACCGGCTTCCTCAAATCAGCCAAAGTCTTTAGGCCTTTCTCGTCGAAATCCAATGTGGGCTGAAATTGATCCTTGACAAGCACATGGTGCGAACGGAACATCTCTTGAACATCTCCCTCCTCCATGCTCTCTATCTCATGTCTTGAGACGACCTTCAAAGCGGAAGCCCTGTAATCCACCATCCAAGCCGGCTTACCATCGATATAGGACTCAAGAACACCATCATAGATCTGTTTAAAGAGCGTCACCTCATCGTCATGCTAAACATCCAAAGATAAGGTAGGTGCTGCAAGTTTGGTATGAAAGGCTTACATGGAAGGCAGGCGTATATAAAAAGGTTTCTCCTCCAGGACCATAGAGTGTGACCGGTGAACCCACAACTTTTCTCTGTGAGAAATCAAAACTAACTCCTTGCTTTGCACCAAGCAGGAAGCGCTTACCTCAGTTCTCTTTTCTATGTCTGGTGCTGCGGGTTCTTTCTGCAAGGTCAATTCAGCAATGCCCAAATTTATGTTGCATGAAAAGCAGACAGACATACCATAACCTGTGTCAGATCATACATGTCAACCACTCGACTTCCACCGTTCATTTCGATCTCTTCAAAGTAATTCAACATCGGTATGTGGGACTCCTGGGATAGTTGTTTCAGCTTTGATTGCTCTTCAGGTTCAGGCTCCGGCATTTGCTTCTTCTTCTTCTTCTTCTTCTTCTTCAAGGCTGGCTTGCGTCTGCTTCCATCATTCGGCTTGGGTGGTGGCGGTGGTGTCTTTCGCTTTCTCGCAGAACTCCTGGTGACCCTGTCCTCCTCCCCACTATTGGAGAGTCTCGCATGGGTAGAAGAGTCACAATCGACATCCATTCCTCGGTCATCTATACCACTTCTTTCATGATTCTCTATACTTTTAGAGCTGGAATCGGTCAGAGTAACTTGATCCGCCACTTCCTGCTCCTTCTGAGTTGCTCCGATTGCACCTTCAGACTTGTTTGGATCGTCGTCATTTTTCTGGGTTTCCGTGCCCCTCCCATCCTGATTTGCTACCCATGTGGCACTGCTGCCCTTGGAACTACTCGGATCAAGGCCTACTTCTGCGTCCAACACACGCTTTCTGGTCTGAGGTCCTTCACCCGTTGTTCCACTTGCGTGGTGGTCTACTGTTGCTCCAACCGCATATCCAGAACCACGCTCATCGGCGACCTTTTCTCCGTTCATCACGTCCTGCCCATTGTCACTTCCACCTCCTACTTCAGAATCGTGAAGGGCAGTAGCACCACCAAGATCTACATGCGTGTCCTCAGCGCCGCCGCTTGTCTGTGCGACGCTCTTATCAGCGACGGTTTCTTCATTCATCGTGTTCTGCCCATTGCCACTTCCACTTCCACTTCCACTTCCTACCTCAGAATCACCTTTTTCATTCATGCGAATCTGACCATCCTCATCATCCGATTCTTCCTCCTCCCGCTGCGGGGAACGGGCGTGAATGATTTGCAACGGTTGCCTTGATGTGAGAGAACGGAGATCTGGCACTTCAGGCAGACCTGAAAAATCAACTGGTCACCACCAATGGAAAAGATAACCGGTTCCCATTTTAACTGACCTACTCTGAACCAGTGTGGTTGACACGCTTCATAGTTACTAGCAAGTGCGTTCCCAATGTCTTGTAGCGCCGAAGATAAGATTTCTAGAATAGATTTGTTCGTCGTTGCAATATCAATTATCGCACGCCATAGGATGTCCTCAGCTATTTTGATTAAAGTGGGCCGCCGATTACCGAGCGCGTTCCAGATCTGCGACGCTTGTTCAAGATTCGTCAGATGGTGCATCCATTGGTACGCACCTCTACTATCCTTGGCTTTCCAAACGAAAGGTTGGAAAGCAATCGGTTGCCTAGGAGAAATAATGGGGATATGCCAAGAGCAACGTTCAGGGGTGTTTGTAGCTTTTCCGGGGAGTAAGACATATTCTTCTCTACCGTAATGCCATACGCAAGCAGCTCCTGCTCCAGAACGAGTTTATCTTTAGGAAGACAGAGGTTTCCCTAACCAAGGATCAGTAAATCTAGCAAAACATACTTTAAGAGCGCACAAGAACCTTCAGGATAAAACATAAGTGGAACCCTGCAGCAGCCAAGTTATGCAGGCAATTAGTCTTATGAACATGGGTCGTTGCCAGCTTAAGGTTTTGAAAGCAATGAAGAAGCTGCTTATCCGCCACCTCCACTTCCGGGCCCATGTGGGGAACGTCAAGGGATCCACTCTGCTGAACCAAACTCGTGACACTCTTGATGAGATCAGGCCAATTATCGAGGCTGGAGTGACCCTGTCAAACAACACGGATTTTAACAGGTGCCAGAATTCCGAAGGCTTCGTAACGCACCAACTTCACCATTTCGGGGACAACCAACTTCTCCCTTGTTATGTCTTCCACCCCTTTATTATTCGCTTGCGCAAACATGTCAATGATGCGATAACAGAGCACCTCTTTTGAAACGTCGACATTGTTCTGGAGACTCTCCCCATTTTTGCACCACTTGCTAAGTCGTAGTAAACTTTCTGCAGGAGGCTTCGAGCACTGCAGTCCTGTGGCACGCAATTCGGCTGTAGGTAAGCCCGAAATCCACATTGTCTTCTCCCTTTCCTCCATCACTTCCATGAAGGGCTTGAGTACTGAAAGTCAGCATAAAAACAAATAAAAAAAGGGGGACTCACGGATAGCACCTGAATATCCTTTAGTTTCTTAAGCCCGCCCTGAACACACAGGATATTTGTACGCCATGGTATGGATTTGAATGGAATACTTTCAGTGCGGAACCTGTCGGCCATCTTTCTTCAATTGCGTCCCTCGGGGGTGGAAAGTCGGAAAGAAATGACTGATATTGAAATCAGATCGTTCGGGCGACGAATGTCACACCCAGGAGAGGGGATCCGAGGCGTTGCTGGTACGGAATGCCACGGAAGGAGGAATAGTAATAAGGGTTGTGTTAAGCCTGAGAGCCAGTGAGCACTGGCAGTTTGCCCGAGCTCGTTGAATTCGAGGCAC
This sequence comes from Tricholoma saponaceum, assembly GCA_003313625.1. Lineage (NCBI taxonomy): Eukaryota > Fungi > Basidiomycota > Agaricomycetes > Agaricales > Tricholomataceae > Tricholoma > Tricholoma saponaceum. The sequence continues at coordinate 19,843 of QLOJ01000421.1, forward strand.
TAACCAAATAGTAACAAAGTTGGCTGGACGAACCCTAACCCTACATATTTGTGATACCATCAGCCCGGTTACTAATCAGCGAATCCAAATTTTTTTGACAAGGTCATCCAACTTGGCTGTAATATGTGTAATATGTACATTTGGGCAATTCAAATGATAATTAGTCTCTTTTATCCAACTATACATGTTTTTTGTCTTTGGGAAAGACAAAAAAAAGTATTCAAAGGTACAGACTCCTAACATTTTGCTAGTCCATTTTGTGAATGAGGAATATATTTCTTTTATAGAATAAATCTAATTCTAATAACTGGCATAAGGATAGATAAATGTTGGATAGCCAAGGCAAATTCTTCAAACCATCCCATGAGATCATATTTTAGGATGACAGCTTCTACCAATGTTTGGAGGATACATCATAGCAACCCAACAACAAGGAACTAGGAAAACATGCCACAGATCAGCTGGTACATGAAGCAAGATTCAACGGCTCAAAGAAATACATGAACACCTCTTCTTCAGTGACTGGATCATACCGGGGAAAAAGTCCGTACACGATTCGTCGATCGCTAGGTCTGATGGGGCTTCTGGCTGGCAATGAAGATGCTCCAGAAGCTTGCGCGAACCAAGTTCCTTTGCTTCGGCAACTGTGGTAGATTCATCAATGTCTAACGTCTTCTGTAACTTCCCTTCACAAAATAAGACTGTAAGCAGTCGACGACCCTTGCCAAGCTGCCTTGGAGACTCCTTGGGAAGATCTTCGCTTGGATGACTCGGATCGTTGTTGGGATGATTCAGATCTTCGTTTGGACTCGCACCCTCGCTTGGAAGAACATTTTTGTCCTTTTTGCGGTGACGGGGCATGTGAGGTACGTAGTACTAAGGAGTCTTGTTCGATGCAGTGTGAACGTGACGAATACGTGACAATTGCGAGCTGCGACTACTTACATAACAATATTTACGAGAAAACTGTCAAGTTTGCATTCAATCAAGACATTGCTGGGGCCAGTAGAGCTTGCTTATGAATTGTAATTGAAGATCTCGGTAAGAACGGTTGCAAATACGCTCTAGTTCTATGAAAAATGGTTTATTATACAAGCCAACGCAAACCCGCCATTATTATTACGCCGCATCCGCTGTTCCCGCAACCACATCGTCGACACGCTGTTGCCATTCATCGGCAACAGTGTTCCCTATGACGTAAATATCATCGCTGCCAAATTTAGCCTGATCAGCCTCTAAAATTTCTTCAAACGCTCTGCTCTGATATAAGTATGGCATGTAAGAAAATCAAGAAAGGACATACTTCGTTGCTTTCGAGGCATCATATTCTGCCTCCAAACGAATAAATTCAAGTCGTGTGTCAATTAAACTCCAATACTCGTCACTACCATTGCATTCAACATGAACTGAGCGCTAAAATAAATCAGCATCCGTCTTGTGATTAGAAACAATGCAAAATATACCATGAGTGCAATACGGGCGCAGAGCTGAACTGTCGTACAACAAGGTGTGGTGTGGACAATGACTTGTGCAAGGGTGAATATGTTAGTGTTCAACGCGATGCTGTCCTTAATCTGTGGAAAGGATTGTAAGCCATCTATATAATATAGATTAACACCACATGCATACTGCTTTTTTGATCCTTCGACAAGATTGAGTAAGTGAATAACCAACAAAAATGAAAATTTTCTCCCATTCTGCATAATCATGTTTGATGGTGACTGGTAAATCAAACAAATACCTCTTGAGTATGTCCTAATACAACCAGTTAATGAGAGTGCATATGATAAGCGTATACGCACCAAGACGTGGTTTCGGAGGATGTCTCCCTTGTAAGCGCTGATGTTGACGGAAAGCATAACGGCTAAGCTGTAGTTGTTGATATTGGTCTATAGAAAAAGGTGAGGCGTCTTGAAATACATATAAGATCATTGCAATACGCACCTTCAGCTCATCAGATAACTGATAGGATGGAGAAGCAGTTCGAATGGTGTCAAGTTTATTTTCTAATGCAAGTATGCATGCAAACAATTTAGCCTGCCTGGCAAGCGGCGTGTCCTGGTCAATGTTCAGGCAGTGGTTAATTAACATATATGTACAGCGTAACACACCAATAGGAAAGCCTCCACATCGCCACGCTGCTCAAGGCGTAGCTTCTTCTTTGACGCGTACCGCAGAGTTGTGGCAGTTACGTTGCTGATGGTTGGTGGCTGAGATTGAGTACCGTTGCCTGGTTCTGTATCACCGTCGCCAATATCTCCTTCGTTCTCACCATGTGTCCGCTTCCCAAGGACATACCCAGGTTCAGGCGATGGGGCACTCAACCGGTTCATAGCATCTTCCAAAACCTTCTCCCGGGGTTTAAGACTCTCAAAGCAGAAGGCGCCTTCTCTGCGAAGTGGACGGCGTGGCTGAGAACTTGGTGGAGGTTGAGTGCTCAAAGGTGGTTGACCAGGGGGTACGCCGAGGGTAGCAGCGGCTGCTTGGGTGGCAGGTGGGGAAGACATTATTGGGAAAACGGGAGGAGCCAGAGCCAGATTAAATAGACTTGAGTCAGCAGAATTGAAACTCAGGTCCGAGTCAGGTCGAGAAGTGACTCCAGATGATTTAAGCGAGATCATTGTGAAGAACAGAGGCCAGGCTGAGAGGGCTGATGAGACATGAATTGCTTAACGGGCTGCCTGATTTCTGTAGTTAGGATACGGATCCGATCTTTTGGGCGACGAATGTTTCACCCAGGAGAGGACTCGGAACACTGGGAAATTTTTCCTTTTCCGTTCGCCTTTCTCGTTATATTCATGGTGGATGATGAAGCAGAGGGGCAGGGGTTTGGGTCTGGATATAGGTGCAAGTGCTACTACCTGTTGTTCTCCACCGATGTTCGCCATCGCAGATGCTGCTTCTGCTCTTGTTGGGAATCCTTATCGTTGTCCTCCTATGAATGCCTTACAGTCTGATGGGGCCTCCTGGTGCAAAGATCCTGCGACCGTAAGATATATAGCCAGAAACGCACAGGGTTTTAATGTCGAACTTGCAATACCAGTCAGATGGTTCAAGTTGAACTCGACCGCAGACTTAGCCCCAGCATAAAGCCTAGCTAGCAGAACAATGATGAAAGGCCACACCATCATCAACCTAATATCAAGTGCTCCAGCTACATGCGAGAGCAGCCTGCAAATGAAACTCTGGAAAAGAAAAAAAATGGCGGCTCGATGATGGCATTCCCACTGCTACTTTCAAGTTAGGTAGTGGGTTTTGTGGGTGTCGAAAAGAATGCTGAATTGCAGTGTTTGAGATGCTACACTGTCATAATGGTTGCCAAATAGTACGTAATATACCAGGTAGCGCGCTTTCGGCAGCAGAGCCCACTACTTTTTACTTATTGGGAGGGACAGCTACTAGTATAATATGTCGGTTTAACTCAGGCTCATGTGGCCTCTCAGCCTTTTTTGGTTTCATTTCAAGCTGTAGAAGTGTAGTTCGGGTTCCCCACCGTGACTCCGCTGTAAGCCTGCCATAACACCATGGCATGCCATTCAGTGGCTGATGACTCGGATGCCTAGGCCTTCACCAACTTCATCATCATGAAGAAGGCCAAGACTACCAAATGGTCCAATACCAGAAAGTTATGAACAAAACAGGGCAATGCTCTCTTTTTTCTCAGGTATATTTCTTGTCATTCTTTACCATTTGTGTACTGTATTCGTACTTATATCACCAAAAAAGGCTGAAATTATTCAGCACTATTTGGCATCGCCATCCCCACATGACCCAAAAAATGACGTAGCGGCTGAAACACTCGATTTCAGCTTTTCTTTCGACACCCACAAAACGCACTACCTAAAGTAGTGGGAATTACAACCTTTTTTAGTGATATTTATCAAATACGAATATAGTACAGAATGGATACAAATACAGTAGAGGATGGTAACTTTCTTGTTGAAATTGTATCGGACCGTTTGGTAGCCTTGGTCTTTTCGTGACGACAAACTTAAGTTAGTGAAGGCGTCATCGGCCGCTGATCGTGGCTAGGATGACTTGGGTCGTGTTACTATGTTACTATATTTATATCTACCTACGCTACATAAGTAGCTAAGGACATACTAAAAAGTAAGCCTCGATAGACCTAGATACGGAGGGTCCAGAAAAAAAATGGTGGAGTTGGTGGGGGACTACAGGTTTGGTCACGAGGAATTTCGATCAGATATGTAGGGTTAGGGTTCGTCCAGCCAACTTTGTTACTATTTGGTTGGTTCCATTGACTCGGAACTTCTGAATGGCATTGCCACGCTGCCACAGGGCCCAGCATTGGTAACTGGCAGGCTCTCAGGCAATCCTTATTTCTCTTCCTCCAGCCGAGACATTCCGTACCAGAAAACCTGCACGGGTCCTCTCGTTAACTCCAGTTATTCTATTCCAAGTTTTTACTTGCCTTCGTTAAGCTCCCGCAAGATATTATCTACCAGCAATCCCTCCCAGATCCCCTCTCCTGGGTGTGACATTCGTCGCCCGAACGATCTGATTTCAATATGAGTCATTTCTCTCCGACTTGCCCCCGGAGGCTGGCTGGCATTTGAACCCCCAGAGTGACTCCACATTGCGGACTCTCTTATTTGACGTGGCCTCGCTATCCACACAGTTTCAGGTTCAGTCGGTCAATTGCGTGTCTGAACCGTGACAGAGCTACAGTTCAAGGTTCAAGGTTCTAAGTTTTACTCATCCTCCTTTATCCCCTCAGGTCATTTGAACAGTGCTTGAATTTCTCGCTTCGTTCAGGAGTCAGTCGTAACATCCACACCAAAATTAGATCAGTTGGGGGCCCATTTGATCACTTCCCTTGGTTAGTTACTCGATTTGTGGTACGTTGATAATGCTTCATATGCTCCTTTGAATCCTTGAATCGTTTCCGTTTCTACATTTCCACTTACCTTCCATCATTTGTTACAGGTTTTTTGATGCTAGTAAGCCCCCTCAGACAACGTCTCCTAGGTGAGACATTTGTCGCCTGAAAGATCTGATTCCGTATCGGTCTTTTCTACCCTAGGATTCTGTTCTGTTTGACACAAATCAGGCAGCCCTTTAAACATTACTGCCTCTAGTCTTCTTAGCCCTCACCGACATCTCAAGGCATTGCCCTTCGCAAGTTGTTTTGGAACTCTCACAAAATATATCACTAGGATGTGCACCCGGAACGCCGCTTTAGAAGATGCACGTGGTTGGGTTTAGTGTGAGGTAGGCAGTGAATTGCAGCGGGAGGATGGGGTTTGGGGAACAAGGTAGTTGTTTGTTACGGTATTATTAGACATAGTTATGCTTATGCGGTTCAGGGGAAACCCGTGCGTCAATGTGATGCTTAATGCCGGCTGTCCACGACTTGTGCTAGTATTGGGGGGTTGAGGTCAAGATCAAGACGTATTTATTCGTGGAAAATATATATCTGGTTCGAAAACTTGCGCAAGCCTTTGAATTCGCAAGTAATTCCCTGTGAACCTTTGCAATCATCTCGTTTATATAATCCAACGATTTTTGCTGGTGTAATCCCTGTAGTAAGGCACAGGTTCAACGGGGAAAGGAACGTTATTAACACCTCGACTTTCCAACCCATGTCAATGAGGCGAATTTCCCTGCGTTACTATATGCATGGCCGTTAGGGTTATGGTTAATCTAGGCAAATTTGGCATTGTTTATCGCAACCAAACTTCAATTAAACTTCAAGTTGCCACTTCATTGAATTCTGCCAGTGAAAACCATTCAAGTTACCGTGACGGTGCCAGTTGTTGGTAGCGACTCGAGTCCTCTCAACCCAGCGATGTTCTGGTGGCAGTTTCTCAAGGTCGAGCACAGAGTCAGCACGTCGCGGACCCTGCTGCTCGACCAACTGCTTGAAGTTGAATTGTTTTTGTCTTTATAGCATTTCTCCTTACCTTATTTTGTTATCGGATTTTCGACACTAGCAAGCCCTCTCAGACAGCGAGGCATTCCTCTCCTGGATGAGACATCTGTCGTCCGAAAGATCCGATTTCGTATCAGTCTTTTCTACCCAATTTCTACCCCAAGATCTTATGCGGCGGGAGGATGGGGTTTTGGGAACGAGGTAGCTCCTTCATGATTCGAATATCCTTATTATTTGACGGATATGGGTACTTTTAGGTACTCTAACTAGTATTGGAGCATTGATCGACGAATTCATTTTTCTCCACCCGTAGGTTGAGGCCAACACCAAGAGGTATCTGTTGCATAAATCGAATTCGTAGCAAATTGTATATCTAGTTCGAAAACTGGCGCAAGTGTTTAAGTTCCGCGATCGATTCCCTTTGTTCCTCGTGAACTTCTTCAATCATCTCATTTGCCCAACGGTATAACGCAATGATCTTTGCTGGTGCGATCCCTGTCGTAACGCATAGGTCCAACGGGGAAAGAAATGTCACGTCGTCAGCGTTATTTACACCTCCACCCTGGACAAGTTCAATTTCCTCCTGTGTTAATGCCTCATCGCCCTTTGAATGGTAGAACAAGACGCTCGGATAAAAGAAAGCATACGTGTCGATGTCAGGTGCAGAAGACGATAACAAACAGATGTCCTCAGCTCCTCGGTCGGTGTTCGGTGAGCATGAACGATTCTTGGCATCACCCTTCGGGCGCTGTAAGTATCGTGCTTCACCACACAGTCAGAATGGAACTTACAGCATTGTTCACATCCAGGATCTCCAATTCCACATCATTGCTATACATGAATTGCTCCCCAACGTCGACCATTGCTTTGTGCCAGGCGGTTTCATTCAGCAGGCGCGTGAGACCATCCGCCTCTGAATATCCATCTGTGTACAACCTGTATGCAAGCTGGGCACGTGTAGCGTCGACACCCAGGCGTGTGCAGACCATGCAGTGAAAGGCAGTCCAACTCATGTTGGTTAGGAGACAGAACTCGAGTCTCTGCGACTCGAAGACGTAGCACACGGGGACCCAGAATACTATTGTAAGTGGTGAGCTGTCTTGAAACGGAGATGGATTTCGAGCTGTAACTTACCATTGTCTTTGACTTCCCCGACAGGGAGCCCTTCCAAGATGCGACGCCCATACTGAACCTCGAGACTACAAGTTGGTGTGGGTCGATCTCGCAAGGTAAGAAAAAGGGCTGCAAAGTTGGTAGTATTGAAAGTATCTGGACCTGGCAGGTATCCACCTGGTAGTCCAAGGTAGCAAGGCGGTAGACGGGCAGCAAAATCCCTGGATAATGAGGGAATCTGCCATGGTGCTGGTGGCCCGTATCGAGGCGGCCGAATCATATGGGGTTGGATAGGCGTTGGGCAGCCAGGACTGCGGGCTGGCTTCCAGGCTGGCCCATAAAAATACGCTGCTACAGCAGCAAGGCGTCCTTCTGGGTCATATCCGAAGGCATTGTAGTCTGCATAATTGAACTTCATGGTATGCATACCTTGTGCTCAACCAACGTTTTTTCTTCCAATATATACTATGCAATATGGCTGACTCGAATTTGCTTCTAGCACCACCTGAGTCACCTTCGCCCTTGATTGGGTCAAAATGTGATGGTTTGATTGAAAATCGTGCGTCGACCCTAGCTCTGGTGACTCGAGATGACTCCTACTTGTTCGTTTCTCCGAGTCACATATATAAAAGTTGATATCCTGACCGATATGGCATTCAAACTTACTCTATGTCAACCTCCACAGATCAGCCCGACTCCGCAGATGAAATCCTCCGCGCTACCTTTGCTGGCGCCAAACGTCGGATTGCGGCTCTCGAACAACAATTGGAAGACTTGCGGAATGCCGGTTCTAAGGACAAATCGTACAGTACCATTCCTTACACTCACACCGTAAAATAGTCTTCCCTATTTGTTTCCGTTTGTGACAGCGATGCCGTGTCGAACGTTACCCAAGGTCGCATCATCCCGCGCCTTGTCTCAACCTTTCAATCCATAGACGAATTAGTGGACGAAATCGATCGTCGTCATGCCTTGGAAATCGACGGTGGGAGTGATTTGGCGGAGCACACTATCGAGTACGTTCTCAGTGGTATGCGCACTCTATTGCAGACTTGAGCTCTTTCTTTCCAGAGAAAACCGTTCTTTTCGTGGATATCAACTTCTAGTGCAACACATCGCATTGCTTGAGGAAAAGCTTACCACGCTTGATGTAACTGATCTTCGGATATACATCAGAGAAGTATCTTACCTTTCTTCCCTTAGTCCACTAGAACCCTGACGACTTATTGACATAGCTGCGAAAGGGAGCTTCAGGCGCCCGTGGGGACGACGCAGCCAATTTGAAACCTGCAGTTGTTAGTTGGCTTCCAGATCTTTTGCAAAACCCTGGGACACCACTGAGCCCCAACAACAAATCAGAGCGTGGTTTCGAACATGATTCAACCGGGAAACTCCTCTGCCCTATGGAGTACAACTGGGATGTTGAGAGGTAGCTTATTGTCACACCACTAGTCCATTCTTGATTAACGTTGTTATTCTGCAGCGTCCGAAACCATATCCGAGAGGGCCATCCGGATTTCATCGTAACAGCAGATTCGTGGCCGGCCTTCCTTTATCCTCTTGGACTAGCCAACGAGAATCAGGTGGAGGATGGTCTATTCAAGAGTGCCATCCTTGTCAAGGTATCTGCACTCTTATGTCTTTGTTTCCGTGATTACATCGGATCCTACTAGGCTTTCAAATTTCTCTTTACTTCGCCTACATCAGCAGAAAATGTTCGCAATCAGGACGACGTTGAAGACCAAAGCTCTCGATTTCTCAAACGCACCAAAAGTCGGAAAGCTCCGACACGTGGCAATGTTGCGAACCTTCTAGGCATGAGAACGGTAACACCCCGTGCCATTGCATACGTTGCCATCCAAGTGAGCAGCACTTCGCGGGGTAGAAAGGAGAAGGAATTAACATTACTGACAATACATTCACACAGCTCCGTTTTTCCCTTTCCAGCGCCACGTCATGGAATGAGAATGATGGATGTTTCAGTTACCCAGCTTTTTATAACAATGTCATTGATTTCTTCGAGCACACGCCTGGCCCTACGGCTCGAGCGGAAGTTCGGGCTCTACTTTCCTGGTGGACACTGTGCGTGAGATTTAACTTGTATATGATGTAATGGCACCCACGCACAATGCCTACCACCCCCCAGTAAGGTTTTTGGAAGCCATCGACTCCCATCGAAAGGTCAGCCTCGGGTCGCTGGTTCGTCAGTACACAAACTAGCTATCCAACGAGCTGCTCGCGAATTGGCGAACCAAGGAGAATGAGGGTCACACCGCATACCAAAGGATCTGTCTTCTTTGAGAATGCAATTGACACTTATCATTATTTTAGTATGAATATTTATATCTCCTCATGTTGTTCCCCACCAAATTTCCTATCGCATATTATTTTGATCTTCTGTATGTTAGAATGTCGTACCACCATGCACAATGGACCACGTCACTCAAGCGTCAGTATCGTTTCATCATTTTTACGGATTTAGCATGTGTAGACTACCCAAGATCAACATACATATACTTGGTGTTGAAACATCGCGGCCTCACCGGTGGTTGGTGGCAGACGGCAAACGGAGAATGGGAGAAACCAGGCCCATCTGTCCATAACTTCATTCACGCTCACCCAACACTCCAAGCTCTCGTGGGATGGACCAGTACTGAACCACTTATTAATGGTAGGTCCCATTTCGTGCCGCCTCTCAGTTACTTACAGAATGCTTAGGTTCATTCAAACTGGAACCCCTCAAACGAGGTGCCAATCAGAAGGTGGAAAGCCGAGCATACATCGCGTGGTCCCTGACGCAAGGGGCTAGGGCCCTCAATTGTACTTCGGAAGATGCAGGCTCACAGTGGATGCAGTGCCGATTTGTCGTTGCACGTTCTGAAGACAAGTGTTTCGTAGGATCATGGATCTTTGCAAGATCGCCGTTATACGTAGGTATACCTGTATTACATTACTCAATTACTCACTGCCCCGATACCGTTTTTAGGACGGCGAAACCATTACCGGCTGCATCGTCGAAATTTTGGCAGATGCCACGGGCAACCGCGCACTCATTGTACTCGCTGTGTTTCAAGTCCTTTCCACCCGGCATGAGGTCTTCGGAATGCCAATGCTAGCTCGACGACATGAGGAGACAACATACATCGCTATTCCCTCAACCGTGCGTGTTTACCGCTCTCCTACTCGGATACCAAATAACTATATGTATAATACAGGGCATTGATTTCCTGTACAATGTACAACATGACTGTCTTCTCGGAAAATGTACCATGACGGGCAAACAGCCCTTGATTCAAGAACGTGTCGAATCAGGTCTCCTCAAGACCTTTGTTGAACATCGAGCAGTTGATTGCTTCATCATTAACACACACGCGTTCCACAGTGCACGCCTTCTTCGTGCAATCCTACCGTGTCCTCTTGTTGCTCCTAACCCCGTTTATCAAAACCGACAGGCAAAGCACATTGAAATCGCGGGAAACCTTCGCGTCGCCCAGGAAATCAAGAGGGCCACCACGAAAGCTCACGCGGCACAGAAGAAGCTCGAGGCAGCAAATTCTGTGAACGGTTTGGGTCCAGAACCTAAGAAGCGAAAGAGATGGAGGATGGGGGTGGTCGATGGGATGGGATTGGATGGGATATTAGATAATGGTGACTCGGAGGAGTAGGAAATCTTGGAGCAACTTGAGAAATGAAGGAGTCATTTGTTTTCTATATATCCCTTCGCCCACTCATAATATTCATCACAGACATTATGTATGACTTTATTAGGATATACACGCATTCATATTATTACGATTAAGGCCAACCGCCTCCTCAGCTAGTGTTGCCATCAATAATATTGTCTGTCGCTGCTTGTTTGGCCAGATAATATATTTGTCAGCATTCCGTAGCTTCAATTGTTGATTTTGGTGTTCTGGGGTCTCCTCGTTCCTTCTAACTGGAAATGTGGTCGAGCGCCCCGTTGGCCGGGTCACAGCCACAGGACAGGCCATTGCCACGTTCCTGGCGTCTTTTTGGGTTCGTCCTCGTTCACCTGTTTGGTTTCTGCTTAACATAAACTGTGATAATGACCAAATCTTCAAGGTTGAAGCAGTTTAGCGAGACTGTTACCAGCTTCAAGCAGAACTTTGGCGCCCAACAGCAGATCCCAGAATCTATCCTTGCATTCTGCACCATCACGACAATGCTCGCTCTGATCCAGCGCGAGAAGAAGCCAACCACCCCCATCCCCCGACACCTGGGGCAAGAGCAACGCAGAGAGCTGAAGATTCTCAGTGCACTTGCGACCATCCTTGTTATTGAGCATGAAATCGTGGCAGTGGTAGCAAAGCGTAATGATGATCCGGGAAAGATCGAGGTCATCGCTATCGATGAATCAAGAGCCCCTACAAACTCTGCCAGCTCACTGCCCCCCAACCTCCTGGGTTATCTCCAGAACTTCCTCGTTACAATTAATGCACGTAAAAATTCTACGGCAAAATTCCCGACTATCGTTGAATGCTCAGCGCCACCAGAGCTTACAGACTGTACTCTAGTTCAACTTGAGGAATATATCGCAAGCAAATGGTGAGTCAGTTCCATGACTTCATGCCGATGGATCTCTCATCCAATTGTCATATATAGGGGGGAACCGACGATCAGTATCCAAGATCACGGATGGATTGTGTGCAAACTTCTCACCGCGCCGCCAGATTTTCTTCTACGATATATCATCGGCACCTGTTATCCAAAGATCCTGTACCGACTCAATCACCCCATCTCGACACTCTATCTCGACACTCTGAAAGAAATATTGACATGCGGACTCAAGTTCGAGGACGTAACTATAAAAAACCCAAAAGAGAAACAGATAAAGAAGGACAAGATATTTTTTTCCCAGATCTTTCAAGTCATCACGAAGCATCTTAAGAAGCCGTTTCCGAAACTACAACAAGCCTCGATTGATGCAGTTGGCGCTGATGATCCATCCAAAGTCCTCTACAATGAAGAAACCTTCGAGGAGTTTCACGAGCTCTTATACGAGTTGCTCAATCAATTTCACCAGTCTCTCCATGATCTTAAGCTTCTCAAGGTGAGGGACCCAGATACGAGATTGTTAGGTCATAAGGCTGCTCTGGATACCATTGCGCTGTTTGGAACAGCTCTTCAGACTTTGGTTGGGGGTGTTGTAATCCAGATGCACCTCCAAGTCATTGGATCCCTTCTCCCTGCTGAAAGGGATAGGACCACAGAACCTGCATATAATTACGACGAGGACGACGACCTTCGCCAAATCAAATCATTCACAGACTGGCTGATGTTAATGATTGTTCATATCGATGCCGTGAAGATCCTCGCTTCCCATATCCAGTCAATCAGTTCCGTTGTGACCCCCGAGATCACTATGAAGGTTTTATTATCTCCACCTGCGAGCAATGATCTGCTCCCGTGGAGGAAGCTACTGGAAAATCCGAAGTACATCAAAGAATTCGGCGATCTTGTTCCCACCTTCGAGCTTGTCCGTTTTCTCAACCAGTGGCAAGGCACTCCTGACACCGCAAGCTCCAATATCGAAGAGATCATAAAATCCCTGGATGCCCTTCATACGCAGGATGGTGCCATTCAGGATGAGGTCATAGACGCTATCATTCAGAACATCAATGCCCTCACGAATTGGAAGTCTCCTGGTTGGATCGCCTTCCTCCCGACGCTTGTTGAGGGCACTTCGAATTTGAAGGGTAGTAGCCCATCCAAAGACAGTTTCCATGCTTCAATCAACAAGGTTGTTACCAACCTCAAGTCCTTGAAGGATAGGGCTGCTTTTTTCAATCGATTAACATCGATATCAAGTGGGAAGTGTTTCAGGGGTGAAGTTCATTGCGAGCTTCATCCTTGTATCCTATCGAGAATAACAGATCTACCTGAAAAGTACAAATCTATAGTGGATGCCTTCTTGGTGAGTTACATTGTGTTTGTACCCTCCTATATATCCTTATGTTTTATTGCGAAGAATATCGGATCAGTCATCGGAATATCCAAATTCACCTGCCCATCATGTACTGTTGTATTTAGCCATCTCGAGTGGAAGGGAGTCAAACCAATGCCAATCGTCTTTCGAGGCTCTCACAATATAACTTCAGGATGCTCACTGCCATTATACCTCCCAGAATCAGTATGTCTCGAGATAGTCGCATCATATGGGGATGAATTGAGGGCTGCGCTTGTTGAGCTTCGGAATTGTCAGGAGGTACAGCTAAGTCGTGTTGCATCCTCGCAATCAGGATCACTTTCTGTGGATAGTACCACAGACAATATAAACCTGGCTGATCCATATGTTTGATTACAGCGTCTTGAATTGTGTTGACTGGTTGTGGTGGATATAGGATTCTCGAGCTCGTGTTATGGACATAGTATATATGTTACCACCATCAATATTGTTTCCCTGAAATCATGTTCGAAAATGACATTTATATACATAAATGTCATGTGCGGATAATGTGGACCACAACATGAAAGCCATTCAACATTTTGACCATGTAATTGCAGGTGGTGAGCTTACAGGTTGGCACAGCATGCAGTGGATCTCATGGATAGGTGAGCCAAGATGTGCCATGCTGATATCCTACTACGTAAATTTCAGAGTTGAACATGTGGTCTACAGCTGAGCCTGAATCAAATTATTCAGCTGCACCGATGCTGAGTTCTGGACCAAACTGACATGGATGGTCATGTGTTCTAGGCAAAAATTTGGAATGTGATTATCAGTTTTTAGACATTTGGCGGTGTACCCCAAGTAATTCTCGCAGCTTCAACATACATATACTTCCTCGTTACTATTAACTAATGCGTAGTCTTCCGTAACTTTTACTTCGGAACTTGAAACTGAGGCACGTGGTGTGTTGAAGTTCCGAAACTGACTCATTACTTTGAAATATGATCGTAAACTTCACTTGACTACCAGCTTGGTTGAACTTGAACATACATATTCAAAACAACAATGTCCACAAGCTGGAATTAGTCAACAGTGAGTTCTTGCCACCCCAAGTTTCCGTCCTTCACCAAGGTGTGACTTCAGTCGCCCAAACAAGTTGACTTTTGGGTCAACTGTTCTTATAATTTTTTAGCCATCAAGACTGCGGTTACCACATCGTCGCAAGCCCGCCCTTTGCGTTTCAGTTACTCGTCCGTCAGTACAGATCACAATGGTGCTCAGTTATGAAGTCACATCAGATATGCTCCTAAAAGATCCCATGCTACTACTACACGAAAAAGATTTCGATGGTCGTGCGTATTTGCTTGCGCTTTCCGTAATACCTCGTCTCGTTAATTCACATGGTTTCTAATAGCACTGTCATCGACAGATGGTCTCATTGGATCTGTAACGCTTGATGGAAAGTGGATAATAACGAGTCCGAATAGTACCGTCGCGTTCGAGCCACCCATCGGAGGCGACAGGACTCTTTATTTGAGGTCAAACCTTAGGTTCGGCGATGATGACCCGTTGCAATGGCCACAACCCTTCACAGAGGAATATCCACATCTGCCATGCATAATGCTGCGTCCAAAGCAAGAGGATGATCCGTCGAGGCTATTGTGGTGGTGGCCTGAACGCCAGGATTTTCGAGCCAATGACCATATCACCCTCCTCGGTGTTGGCAAACTCGACCGCGCCTGGTTTTTCTACCTTCAAAAGGAGTCGCTTGCCCTTCTCGAGCGGGCCTCCGACAGCCGATCCACCGTCAAACCAATTTCGCAGTTGTGCATCACGCTCGAGAACCTCCTACACCGATTGGAGTTCATCCCTACGAACTTTCGCACCGTGCAACTCGGTGTTAGGGAGGCGCAGAGAGTTTTCTTGGAGATCACAGCATATCTCGATTATCTCGAAATTTTAAAGGGGAACCTGGATGGTCTTTTATCTCATGGCAAACGACGTCAGTTTATGGGAGCATTTACACATGATTTAGACATTTGCGATCGCTTGTTCCGGGCAGGCATACCAGTATGGCTTGTGAGACCATGTCGTGACCTTCCATCAATGCGCATCAGGAAGGTAGTACCCCTCTCGGCTGCCAAGAGTATACTTCCACTCAGTTTGCCTCCTCTTCCGATCCACCCCTCTATATATCGTGGACCAGGAGGAAGCTGCGAAAAATTTCTTGCCATTACACAGCATGCCAGCAATTTTTTAAGACTTCCAAATCCTTTTATGTCTACACGTGCTGTATTGCGAGCTGATGCACCTCCGCCGGCTGAACCATCTAAACGTGAACTTAGGCGGAAGCGTTATACGCCTTGTGGGTTGTCTTCCTGCATGTTCTTATTTATTGGCCTCATTTTGTTTATCGCAGATAGCAACAAGCCAAAGAAACCGAATGCTCCAGCACCAGATCGTGACAAATTTACTGATCCGGACAGTCCTATCCTACCTCCCGCCATTCCCACCTGGCGAGATGCGCTTCAGAACGTGAAGGATCATAATCTAGAATTTGCTCTACAGGAACAAATTCCGACCGATCTAGGCTATGTCTTTCCTGAACCTGCGTTGTTTGTGTCTACTCAAAGTTCGATCCGACAAGATGTATACTTCCGTGGATGGCTGAAATATCGGGATGTTCTCCTGTACCGCATGAGCTCTGATTTCAATGCTGCCCCAATGCCAAACACTGTCTGGCGGAAGTTGCTTGCATTTGAGCTTGACAACAACAAAGACGAGAAGGATGTTTCCAAGAGCACGAGGGCTGCCAAGCAACGGGACTTGGTTAATGATTTTCTGCAGGATTGTCTGAAAGCACCCGGCGTTGTGTTTACTGAATCAGAAGTGGGGCAGTTGTCCTGGAATGGCAAGGTGGTGGAAAATCTAAGCAACCTGGAACGAGAAGAGATTTTGTGGGAGCTTGCTGAATTGAACTTTCGTTTTGAGCTACTTGCTCTTGATTCACGCGCCTCAAGCAAGGTTGACAAGGATCGGTATAAGCTTGTTGGGGAATGCTTCCCTGGCTGTGCTTCTGGGGTATGTTTACTTGTTGCTGATTTAGGAGCAGCAAATCATGGCCTGGCGAGTACAAATTGGGAAGAGAGAAGTCAATATCTGATGGCTCTGAAGAGGCTCATGATGACGTGGCACGGAGACATACCTTCAATCATATTGGTGGAGAAATATAAATGGAAGGAGCAAGACATTCGGGATCTTGAAGATGCAATAACGTCATTCTATACTCAATCGTTCTATCATTTCTTCCGACGAGCTGCTGTTGTCCCTCGCCGCCTCTCGCATGTTACTTCTTTATACCGAATTCTGGATGCTCCCGGTAAGATTACGGTACTGGATCCTGCACCAAACACATTTTATGATACTTCTATTATACTACCTTTGATGTGATATTGTGCTGTTCGCATCTTTTCAATGCAACCATCATTTCTTCATGTGCGCCTCTTTTTTTTTGTCATATATTTATCAATAAATGAAATATGCTACTGATCATCTAACCCTTCTGGGTGGAATCATGACTTGTGAGTTCCAATTACTTACATGTGCATGATCTAAACATGCTATCACCTAACAGTAATTGGGTAGGTTACCATCCTTGCCACGTATGTGTACTGGCTATACCTTTGTTCTTCCACCAGATCTATTGCAGGTCGCACAGCACAGCACCATCGAGAATGGCATCACCCACTTCACGCGCCGGATCAACAAGTATATCCCTCTCGGGTGGGCGGACCGCAAGGTTGTGCCTTTCGTCGGACACCACCTTCTTACGCTGGTCTGCCGTGCAAGACGCTTCTTTCGCCTACCCGCTGGCGACGCGCAGAAACAATGGAGTGAGGTAAACATGTCCGAAGATCTTGATCTCGCTTAAAACTGCTCCTGAATGGTACACTTTGCGATGGGGAACGTATAGTTTGATGATTCAATGGTGTGGCTGACAAGCTTGCGAAGTGGCAGAAGGTAACGCGAGTGTCTTCAATCCTCCCATCGAGCAGTGACAAAGCGGTCCGACCAGCCCAGAGCTTCTACGTGCTGATCTTATGTGTATTTCAAGAAGCCTCACTAACTTGTTCTGTAGACCCATATCAACAACTACAGATTGGCCGTTATGCTTTCCGTCAACATCAGCGCTTACAAGGGAGACATCCTTCGAAACCACGTCTTGGTATGTATGCGCTTATCATATGCACTCTCATTAACCGGTTGTATTAGGACATACTCAAGAGGTATTTGTTTGATTTACCAGTTGCCATCGAACATGATTATGCAAAATGGGAGAAAGTTTTCACTTTTGTTGGTTATTCACTTACTCAATCTTGTCAAAGGGTCAAAAAAGTAGTGTGTATATGTGTCAATCTATATTATATAGATGGCTTACAATCCTTTCCACAGATTAAGGACAGCATCGCGTTGAACACTAACATATTCACCCTTGCGCAAAACATTGTCCACACCACACCTTGTCGTACGACAGTTCAGCTCTGCACCCGTATTGCACTCATGGTATATTTTGCATTGTTTCTAATCACAAGATGGACCCTTGCTGATTTATTTTAGCGCGCAGTTCATGTAGAATGCAGAGGTAGTGACGAGTATTGGAGTTTAATTGACACACGACTTGAATTTATTCGTTTGGAGGCAGAATATGATGCCTCGAAAGCAACGAAGTATGTCCTTTCTTGATTTTCTTACATGCCATACTTATATCAGAGCAGAGCGTTTGAAGAAATTTTAGAGGCTGATCAGGCAAAATTTGGCAGCGATGATATATATGTCATAGGGGACACTGTTGTCGATGATGTGGTTGTGGGAACAGCGGGTGCGGCATAATAATAATAGCGGGTTTGTGTAATGAACCGTTTCTCATGAATCATAAGACCTAACAATGCTCGTAACTAACCAAATAGTAACAAAGTTGGCTGGACGAACCCTAACCCTATAATTTGTGATGCCCCTAATCACACACTCAGGACTTAAGAGTAAGGGCAATTTAGCCGGAAGAAAGGCGCGCCCTGACTGCCAGTAGCGCGACCGATCGTGAATTGTGGTTGACTACTAAGGACACGAGAATTATGAGTTGAAAGAGGCGAACAAGAACAAGAAGACAAACTTACCCAAGGCACGAGAGTTAAGAGTTGAAAGAGGCGACAAGAAAAACTCTCGTGCGATGGGTAAGATTATAAACCAGTTGTGAGACAGATGTCATCATGAAGGACAACATGTAAGCAAGGCTGCGAGCAGAGAGCTGAAAAGCTCAGAAGAGTACACCAGAGGCATACAGAAGAGCTGCGGAAGCTCAAAGAGGTACACGAAGGTGTACGGGCACTCGGAAGTGTGGGCCCTTGTCATCATCGCCAGAATGTACTAGCCTTCGCGGTGATTAGTAGTCTTAATTATAAGTAAACAAAAGTTTACATAAATTCAAATAATTTGTGATGCTTCTCCGTGACTAGTTCGAAGCGCTTATGTAATGTTTTTGTCGTTTGAATCAAGTTCAAGCAAGTTCTGACTCCTCCTTCCCTAGGCCATCCCTGGTGGCACGATCCATCAAGCTCAAAGCACGGAGTCAGCACGCGCGGACTCTGCTGCTCGACTTACTCACCTTCCTTCAAAAATCTGGTATCCAACCACGGAGTCAGCACGTCGCGGACTCTATTGTTCGACATTATTCCCTCATCTTCCTTCGCTCTTTGCATCATATCGCCATCTGCCTATTGTTCCCTGGAAATTAAGCATAACTCGCGCTTCTGCTGCTAGAGATTGTAATCTCTATTAGCCTAACTCCGAGTCCATCCGATCTTCAAAACCCTTCTTCAAGTTCGTTTACCGTTAAGAACAAACTTGTGACATCTAAAATCAGTTTAGCACGGTTGCGGACTCTGCCATTTTAAGTGTGGTATCTGATTATCTTCCCGTGTTGAGTTATCTTGCTCGGTTTCTGGTACGTTGGTAGTGCTTCACACAATTTTCTCGATATCTTACTTTTTCAAGGTCTCAACTAGACCTGTCGTTTTTAAATCTCATGTCGTCAAAATACTTCCTCAATATTACCTCTATTTACAGCGAGGTTCCACATGTTTACGATGACTTATCTTTCTACGTGCCTTGCGAAAGTGCCCTGCGCATCCGCGGGGTCCAGATAGGGGATACCACCTACGAGCTTTGGTCTCCAAATTCGGACAGCATAGACTATTACCCCGGAGCACCATTGGCGGAACCACTGGCTTCGTATGATGCGAGTTCTCGTTACCATGATGGTCGACTAGGACCACATGATTGGACATTGCATCCTCAACACTTCTATGCTCGACGTCCTTGGTTAGGCTTTTGTTTATGTCCTCCTATTAGCGTTCCTGACTGGCGTTCCTTGACACCTGAGCTCGTTCCTCTTCCGCTGGTATGGGTACCCTCAGCATCTACTCAAGGCGAAGGGTCTTTGAACCCAGAATTCCTTTTCGCATTCATCCAGCGGGCGAATGTACTGTATAAGCTTACGCGCAACTACGATTCCTCTGCTCCTCCCACTGAAGCACTACAACATGTTTTAAATCATCGGCCTTTTTACCCGAACCTGGATCAATTGGGTGTCCTCACCAACCGCCCCGTCTGGACATGGGAGGAGTTTGTTCCTGTCTTCGTGGGGCTCCAGCGGGGCCTTCGGGAGAAGGAGGCCTGGTTGACCATGATGAAGAGCTGGAAGTGGCGTTGGTCTGTAGACCCATCAGAGCCATTATCAATTTCTAAGGTAAAACCTGGTCGTATAGGTGTATGGCTCAACGGAGCTTCCAAACTTGATGGGGTATGGTTACTGCGGACTGGCATTATTCCTGTGTACATGATTCATCGTTATACCGAGGGTGTGGACTTCCCATCCCCATCATCGTCGTGCAGTGCCGCTATTCTGGATAGACGACCACCTGTTCACAAGCGTCGGCCGGATTTCGTACAACATACTCCGGCTGAACAACTTAACTCACCCGACACGAATCCCTATCTGAAAGTCTATTCCCAAAGTGGTCCGCTGAAATTCCTACCATCTGCACCGTCTCAGTTCGAACGAGGCCTTTATATACCGAGTAAAGAAAAATATCACGCCCGCTCCTCATCTTGGGCATTTCGCGTTCGAATGCGTGAACACCGGGTTCTGGATGAATCTGATGATGGCATCGAACACGATCTTGTCCGCCCTCCAGTACCTCCCCCTATTTTGTATAGCACGCTACCACCTGTCCCTCCAGACAGCGATAGTACTGCTCAGCATCGTCCCTCAGCCAACAATTGGGCAAGTGTCAGTGGACGCCAAGATGATGGCCGAGGTGTCATGAATGGCGTGCGTCGCAATGATTTTAGTTCAAACAATGGGTGGGGTGATTCTTCTGATTGGTGGGCCAGCACCTCAGGTAGTCAACGAGACTGTCGAGCTGAGGGTGTTAGAAGAGGTGGTTCTTCTAGCTCAAGACGTCGTGACCATGTGAATGAGTGCCGAGATCCCTCACCTGCAATGAATTTTCATTTTCAAGATGGATACCATCATGACGACAATATTCGCGATCCTGGGTGGAATGACCATAGTCAATCCGATAATCTCTGGGGAAAGCAGCCGTACGAAATTCAGGCCCCCCCTATAAGCCATGATGATCCCATGCCAGAGGTTGCGACATCTTCTAAGCCAAAACGATTGGGTGAATTAGTAACTGAAGGCTCGGTGGCATTCTGGACACCTCCGCCAATTGTTTATGGCCCACGACCAGAGAAAAGGAAGTCAGGGAAAAAATCATGGTCAAAGTCAAAATATGCTCTGTGGCAAAGATTCATCGAGGTGGATACGACGAAGGAGCCGAATTTGTGCTTGTTTGTGAAGGAGGGCGGGTCTGCCATGGTGTTAAAGTCTCAGGTGTCCGAAGAGGATGCAGCATTAGAATCAGAGGTGGAAACCCCCGATCGAGAACCGGGTCGGTGCACGTTCTGGGATCGTCATAAACACCGCCGTCTTACATTCATCCGGCCAATTAACCACACCACACAAGTACATTACGACTATTCAACCTTCGGCTTTCCCCTTCCCGAGATGACATTTGTCATGGGTACAAGCAAACGAGGCTTTCTTCCAGTCAGGAACGGTTCATCGTGGGCATACACTCAACCTCACCCTACGTCAGAAGATCAGGTTGGATCTAAGCCGCCCTTAGAAGAGTGTCGTCCCAAGCCTTTGCTGCCAGCACCTGAGACACGTCCTCTGACCCCCTCTGGCTTCCTTACTGTCCTATGTAGTTCAAACTGCACCACAGGGTGATCTGTCATCATCGCGTGATGTAGACTGTATCACAGATGTTTCGAGTGCTGTAGATGCTGAGAATGTCAACTTGCTGACTACTTCACGCAAGCTGCCTGTAGTTGGCATGTCCTTTGATGACTCTGTCCCTAAGCAAGATGCTCTGCGAGGGCAGTTCCTAGAACTTCCTGAAGATCGCCATGTCGAAGAAGAGGTGTCAGTAGACTGGGATGAACCGGAGCCGCTTGTTGAACAGAAGGATGACCCTCTTCCTCCTTCTGCCTCGTGTGAATGGCAGACTGACTCAGAGGCTTTGCCTCGTATCCAGGAGGACTTGATGGTTATTGACCTTGATACTTCTCAACATGCTCCCTTGATCTATCTGGGAACACGTCGACCCGATCATGAAATCTTGGAGACCCAGTGCACTTTGGATAAAGTTGTACCCGCGACAGCAGATGTGACTTGCGATGCTGAAGGAGATGATGGGACTGACGTTGTTGCTAAGCTGGTTGAACCCTATTCAGTATTAGGTTAGTTTTTTCACGAACTTATTATTGATTTGGATGGCTCATGTTTTGAACATTGTTCAGGCATTCCACAGGTGATGACTATAGGCAATGAAACCGAAATGATGCGCAATGACAACATGGACACTGTAGGCCCAGTTGAAGTTTCGGAGTCGTCCAATATGGACATAGATAGAGTGGTTGACTCATCTGATCCCACTTTCCGTGCCCTTGAACAGATTCCAAAGTTGGCGAATTCCCAGTCAGTATACCTTTGCTGTGGAATGGAGGATAGTACAGCGCTGAAAGAATACATTTTCGCCACTTGTGAAGAACACTCTAGCCCAACTGGACTGCGCTCTGTCCATCGCGACCCTCTCCCTGTTCGTGGAACTGTTCATACTGGATTCGTCTTACAGTTTGTCAGCGCAGTCCAGTCAGCACTGGTCTGCCAAATACTTCCGGTTCCGGGTTGGACCTATATTCCAGAAACCTTTGCTACTGAAGTTATCTCAGTTGCGAGCGATAGTTGGAAGTTTAGGGCTCCAGCAAAAAATCTTGACATCTGGGGCAGCCTACCATCTGTTCCTCCTGCATCGTCGTCGTCAGTGTTTGAAAATGTGTCCACCAGCAATGCTCAACAGCCAGTGACCTTTCCTTCTCTCACAGTACTGGCATCCTCTTCATCTGGATCTATTCCGTCAAGTTCTGGTCCTTCTCGGCCACTGCTTGAACGAGTCATTCCCCGGCCATCCCCATATCCTTTAGTTACGGGCCAGCAGGTTGATTCTTCATCTGGGCGAGTGTCGAAAATGAAGACACGTCGAAGGCGCGGTACCGCCAAAAAGACTCGCACTGGCCATCGACAGGCTCTGTTCGAACGGTTTGGTATAAACTTTTGGGAACTTCTTGACGTCATGACTCCTGCAGAGTTTGCTAGCTGTACTCCTGAGCAACAAAGATACATTACTGAGCATAGGGCTATGAACGCTCGGAGGCTAGCTGCGGATGGTGATGACACATAATTTTCTTCGATATTTGTACTCATTTTCGTTTACTACATGCCAAGAGTACCATACAAATATTATCAACTATTGTCTTGGCCGTTAGGGTTATGGTTAATCTAGGCAGATTTAGCATTGTTTATCGCACCACTTCAATTCCGAGTCACTGCCACTGCCAGTGACTTCAACTTGAAGTTAATCCGAGTCGAGTCCTCAGGCTCTCAACACAGCCTGAGCGAATTTGGCAAGTCTCTCAAGGTTGAGCACAGAGTCAGCACGTCGCGGACTCTGCTGCTCGACATAGTGCTTGAAGTTGAATTGTTGTCTACATTCCTACTTACCTCCTGTGGTTTGTAACAGGATTTCGAGGCCCACTCAGACAATCTCCTGGGTGAGACATTTGTCGCCCGAAAGATCCGATTTCGTATCAGTCCTTTCTACTCCAAGATTTTATTCGTTGTAAGCCCTCACAAATCCGGCATTTATTGAACTTGATTAATCACTTTATCATCAACACACACCCATTCCACAATGCACACCTTCGTGCAACCCTCTGTCATCCCCGTCCCCTTTCATCAAGACCGAGAGCCTCGTGTGGTTGGTTGGTTATCGTTTGTTGGTTTCGATGCTTGCTGAAGGTTGGAGATAGGTCGATGTATAGATAACTAACTGCCTTCCTGTCTTTCATTCGCAGTTCGACATTAAAATCCTGTGCATTTCTGGTTTGTACTCTTTCTTGAACTTGAAGTTCATCTACATATCTTACTGTATTTCACCTGTTGCAGGATCTTAGCACCAAGAAGCCCTATCAGACAGCGAGCCATTCATACAAGGACGACGATAAGGATTCACAACAGCAAGGGCGGAAGCAGCAGCGATAGCGAACATCAGTGGAGAACGACAGGTAATATCGCTTAAACCCACATCCAGACCTAAACCCCCACCCTGCCCCCCTGCTTTATATCACGAGGAAAGGCGAAAGGACAAGGAAAATTTTCCCAAACAGCGCGGTGTGTTCAGAGTCCTCTCCGGTGAGACATTTGTCGCCCGAAAGATCGGATCCGTATCGGTCTTTTCTAACTACGCTTTTATTCGGCATGACAGAAATCAGGCAGCCCGTTAAGCAATTCAGCCCTGTCTCTGTTCAGACTTCACAGTCGCTTCTCGACCTGAGTCAGTAGAATTGAAACTCAGGTCCCAGTCAAGTCTACTCAATCTGGCTCTGGCTCCTCCCGTTTTCCTAATAATGTCTTCCCCACAAGCATCCGCTGCTACCCTCAATATACCTCCTGGTCAACCACCTTCGAGCACTCAACCTCCACCAAGTTCTCAGTTACGCCGTCCACTTCGCAGAGAAGGCGCCTTCTGCTTTGAGAATCTTAAACCAGTGGAGAAAGCTTTGGAAGATGGTATGAACCGGTTGAGTGCCCCATCGCCTGAACCTGGGTATGTTCTTGGGAAGCGGACACATGGTGAGCACGAAGGAGATATTGGCGACGGTGATACAGAACCAGGCAACGGTACTCAGTCTCAGCCACCAACCATCAGCAACGTAACTGCCACAACTCTGCGGTTCGCGTCGAAGAAGCTGCGCCTTGAACAGCGTGGCGATGAAGAGGCTTTCCTATCAGTGAGTTACGTTGTACATCTATCTTAATTAACCACTGCCTAAACATTGTCAGGATACAGCATGCATACTTGCATTAGAAAATAAACTTGAGTACACGGGACCCAGAAAACTATTGTAAGTGGTCTTGAGACGGAGATGGACTTCGAACTGGAACTCACTCTAGTTTTGACTTCACCGACAGGGAGCCCTTCCGAGATGAGGCGCCCACGAATCGGGACTACACGTTGGCATGGGTCGATTGACAAGGTAAGAAAAATGGCTGCCAAGTTGGTAGTGTTGAAAGTATCTGAACCTGGCAGGTATCCCACCTGGCAGCCCAAGGTAGCAGGGCGGTAGACGAGCAACAAAATCCCAGGATAACGATGGAATCTGCCATGGTGCTGGTGGCCCGTGTCGAGGTGGCTTAAATGTATGGCATTGGATAGGCGTTGGGATCCCAGGACTGCCATCACTATTACCACAGATCAGGACTCAGCAGAAGAAAGCCTCCGGGCTACTTATTCTGGCGCCAAACGTAAAATCGCGGCTCTCGAACAACAACTGGAAGACGTGGGGGAATACAGGCTCGAAGCACAAAATCGTACCGTATCATTCCGCTCCTCACACTCCATGGTAAGATGGTCTTACCTTCATGTGTCTGTTTGTGACAGTGATGCCGTGTCGAACGTTACCCAAGGCCGCATCATCTCGCACCTAGTCTCAACTTTTCAACCCACTGACGAATTAGTGGACACAAACAATCGTCGCCATGTCCTGGAAATCGATGGTGGGAGTAATTTAGCCGAACACACTATCGAGTACGTTCTCCACGGCATGTACACTCTATTGCAGACATGGTTTCTTTCTTCCCAGTGAAAAACGTTCTTTTTGTGGATATCAACTTCTAGTGCAACACATTGCACCGCTTGAGGAAAAGCTTACGGTGCTTGATGCCTCTAATCTTGCCTTTCCTCCCTTCGTCTGCTGAAGCTCTAACGACTTATTGACATAGTTCCGAAATGGGGCTTCAGGCGCTCATGGGGATGACGCAGCCGAGTTGAACCCCGTGGTCGTTAGTGGGCGTACGGACCTTCTGCAAAACCCTGGGTTTCCACTAAGCCCCAGCAACAAATCCGCGCGTGGTTTTGAACTTGATTCAACCGGGAAACTTCTGTGCCCTATGGAGTAGAATTAGAATGATGAGAGGTAGTTTATTGCTTCAGCCCTAATCTATTCTTGATTAATGTATTCTTTCTGTGGCGTTCGAAACCACATCGGAGAGGGCCATCTGGAGTTCATCGTAACAGCAGATTCGTGGCTGGCCTTCCTTTCCTCATGGACTAGCTAACGAAGACCAGGTGGAAAATGGCCTGTCAAGGTGTCTACTCTTGTATCCCTATTTCATGGATTACATTGGATCCCACTTAGGCTTTTGAATTTCTCTTTCCTTCACCCACTTTAGCAGAGGATGTTCGCAGTCAGGGTGACGTTGAGGGTCAATCCTCTAGACCTCTAAGGCCCACCAAAAGTCAGAAAGCTCCAACACGCATCAATGTGGCCAACGCGTCGCGCTGTTAATCGAAAAGCAGGAGCAGATATAGGGGTGTTTATTCCATAGAATTCAAAAGGACCGAAGGGGTGGGTGCGCAATCTGTTAGACTCCGAGGATCATTAAAAAACTCTGGATTTTCCTACTAGTGAAGTGGTATTGTACCACTTCTGCAATAATTCCTTGCTCACCGGTACATTTGCAGATAGTCAAGTATCGTCATCCAAGACCTTCTCTCAACTTGAACTTCAGAGGGTGACATCTGTCCCTTTCATAGCTCGACTTCTGTGTCAGCTGTGTATCTCTGCATATCAAGATTGACTCTCCCAGATTCAAGAATCAAGGTCACGTCAGAACAGAGTCGGCAGGTCACGGACTCTGCTGCTCAACGCAATAATCTCGCTTTCCTTCGATTTCTACATCTCATTTAACACGGAGTTAGCCTGTCGGCGGACCTTGATGTTAGACTTAAACGTTGTATTATGTTCCTACCATGCTCCTTCGAAATTTGCCTGGCATTTGACTACAGAGTCAGCACGTTGCGGACACTGTTGTTCAACGCACTTTGAGGCATCGCTAATTGCACAGTTCCTGGCTTAGTCGTCATCGATCGCACATCTAAGCTAAAGGACATGTAATTGATCTCTTTCGGATGCTATCTTCCCTCTGTTTTACGACAAAACCATTCTATCGGAGTTTGCTCTGGGCAGCTGTGCGTCCTCAATCAAGTTGACACCGCTCTCTTTTTTTCCCGGCATTCATTCACAGGCTGTTCTCGCATGCCGGAGCGCCTGCTTTTAGACCATTGCCACAATCGATCTCTTTCACGACAAAAAAAATCAATCGGGTTAACGGATACACAGCTGCCTCTTTTCCTCTCCTGACTTACATTACCCCAGCTGCTCTCGCATGTCGCTGGAGCACTTGGTGTTAGACCGCTGTCTTCGATCTCTTGAGCCGGATGCCATTATCGTGCCCCCCTCTTTCTCCCTCTCTGGACTTTGATTTGCAGGCTGTTCTGGCTGGAGCGCTTGATAGACCGTTGGCAGTAATCGACACTGGTGGCCTTCCATTGTTCCGTTGGCTTTTATGCTGGGCTGAGGCTGTGGTCGAGTTTAACAGCACCGGTGCACCATTAACTTGAACCACCACTACTATTTGATTGATCAAAAAAACATCTCGGAACCTTCTGCCAAGAATGTAAGAGTGGGTGAAAGAGTAGCCAATATACAGATAAAGTAAGTGATATCTATGGTCAGTAACATTTCAGCTTTTTGTTTGTTTGTGGTGCGAGGTTGGATGCGTGCTGGGGCCTCGTGTGGTTGTGTTGCTTGTCGTTTCGTGGTTCTGATGCTTGCTGGAGGTTGGAGGCAGGTCGATCGATGGATAGCTGCTACATTGCATGCATGCACGTCGATCCGGTTTTGCTTTCATCCGTTAGCAATGTGTCTCAGATCTAACTTTTTTTCCAGGTTCGGGCATGTCATAAATACAGATGAAATTCATATGCACACCGGTGTTAAATCGGTACCGTACATTGTGAACGGCCAGTGCATCATGTCATAGGAAGAGGATGGATGATTAGGATGACTGGGTGCGACGTTGATGCGAATGCTTGGTGGTATAGACTCCGCTACCAGTGATTACTAGACTTTGTTCACTAAGTTTGTGTGGATTCAACGAGGGTGCTTACAGCGGCTAACGAGCTTACGAGGTGGCAGAGGGTATGTTGGTTTTGGATCACGAACTATGCGGTGAATAGGTTGCGACAAGAGTATCCTCAACCCTCCCATCAAGTGGTGGTCCGATGCCCACAACTTCAAAGGTTTGTGTGGTCTATGGGACCCTTGCACTACACACTGTACGCACTCCCTCATCATTGTTCTCTCTTGTATGCTCATCGATACCTGCTTCCGACCTTAGATATATTCCGTCACTCCCTTTTCTACAGTCTGACGTGCCCTTGCGTAGGTGACATTGTTGCTCTGACCATTGGTTCCATTCTCAACTACTTCCTCCTTGGGCTTGCTCTGTAGATTGATCATTTCTACCTGCACTCCCTCGAGATCTTTCCTCGCGTACGGTTATGTTTCTCGGCATCGGAAATCTTGGGTTTACTTACATTGTTGGAATACCGACTTAGGCAGAGGAATTTCTTTGCCTGAGAATTTCCATCGGATCCCATCTTTGTCTGTTTTGTTTTCTTCAAAAAGGTGATGAATGATCTGATGTGCTTCTTTGCAGCTTGTTCTTTGTATTCATCTGTTGACGGCACTGCTCGTGCACCATGTAAGTCAACTGTTTTGTGTTTTGTTTGGACCTTCACTCATCGGGCACTGCCAGACGTGAGGATCAACTGTCAAAGAAAGGGAATATTTGACATCCTGGATTGAAGGTCCATTACTCACGTTCCTTTTCGAGTGCTACGTCAGCTAACCATATCCACCTCCATGGTGCGCCACATCCAGCGATATTTTATAATCTCATTCATCATCTGTTTCGCGTGGGTAGCTATGACGATTGTGTTTACCACAACCTTGATCTATCATTTGAACAGTCCGTGCTTCCACCTCCTATATCTTTACAGATCACAACCTATGCCATAATCCGGCTGGATCCGACGTCGACATGTCGACACTAGATTCAATCTCACGGTCATGTACCCGGAAGACTGGAAAGACTACTACAAGCTACCAATCAGGTTCATTATTGAGTGCATGGCTGCTCTAGCCAGGGGGCTCCGGAGGCAGCGGCTGCATCTTGGCCAACCACTGTTTGAGCCAGAAGCTTCTTTGCATTGGCAGGAGCCAGATGTTGGCGATGTATTCCGGGGATTTGGATGAGAAAACAGGGCTGCAACTGTGTGGTGAAGATCACAATACATTGAGAAGTTTGGGAGTGTGCTCATGCTTCGGATTCTCGTGGTAAACCTATGGATTCAACGAGTGTCTCGACAAGATAGCCAAGTTTTGTTTCCTCTTGAGTACCACTACGACCCCATAATTGAATCCATAATTTTGATTCCAGTGTACAGCTGTTTCTCTTTGGCATGGAGCTTTTAAAGTAAATTTGTGTGGCTATACATACCAATGAATTTTTTCCTGGAAATTGCAATGTGCTATGACAATGAGACATAGTGTCAATGGCCCCCAAATAATATACCTGGGTGCATCACAAACCTGCTGTGATTCCAACCACAATTCTGTCTCATATTGATGCCAGCCTATAGATATTGTGAAAGATGTTACTTCAACTGTAGTGTGGTCCAAGAAGGGAAGCATACTATATTTGCACAACAAGTTGCCTTCAAAGAGATAACCCATAGAAAGGTCTGAAAGTACTGACCTACATGCTGGGACTGTCATAACAAATGAATCTATATGGGCATGGGGAACATGAACTACAACAATGTGCAGCAGGAAACAATCATATCTGTATTCCCCACATACAAGAAAAATTTACAACATGGCGGGAGCATGTAGCATGGAATACATTTATTTGATTTTCCAATGAGACTAAAATTGCTGCAAGGTGCAACTAGCTGACAGTATAATATCATAGATTTGTTTTCCCACTATGTGGTAACGAATTCATCATATGATCAAGGTCTGTAGAATTTGTGTGGGCATGGAGAACATGAACATAAATTTTGAGAAACTCAAACTTTCTATATTTATGGAAGGAGGGCTAGAATATTTCATAATTACTCCTTAAAGTACAACGAGATGTGAGAGGAAACACTCATCTCTGTCTTATCAGGAGATTGTTACATGAGCCTGATGGGGATCTTTTGGAATGAGGCTAACATTGTTACTAGATGCAGCAAGTTGACATTGCAACATTCCATTCCCCACATACAACACAAATTGACAAGGCAGGAGTCTGTAGCATGGAGTACATTTTTTTGACTTTCTAATGAGACTAAAATTGTTGCAAGGTGCAATCAGCTGACAGAATAGCATTGTAGATTTGTCTTCCCAATATATGATAACAATTTACCATGTGATCAAGGTTTGTAGCTCAGAGCACTTTTTTCTTTCCTTTCTGGGAGGCACAGCAATGAGACAAACCTATATACCAGGACAGAAGTGACCAAAACTCCCATATGCAAACTAGTCTTTCCCATGCTGCACAAACAATGTCACACAGGCAGGAATTCTCCCTTTTGCCAAACTGCACTGTGGTATGTACAGTAGTTGTACCACAGTGTAATAATGTTGCATATGTTATATATTTCACATATTACAGCTAGGCTGTATGGCTTTGGCAAAAAATTTGGATTAGCAGATTTTATAATTACTCCTTAAAGTACAATGAGATGCAGTAGGAAACAGTCATATGTGTCCTGTCAGAAGATTGTTACATGGGTCTGACTGGGATCTTTTGGAATTAGGCTAGCATTGTTACTAGATGCAGCAAGTTGACATTGCAACATTCTATGTATCTATTCCCCACATACAACACAAATTGTCAACATGGCAGGAGCATGTAGCTTGGGGTACATTTTTTTGACTTTCTAATGAGACTAAAATTGCTGCTAGGTGCAACAAGCTGACAGTATCATGTTGTAGATTTGTCTTCCCAACATGTAATAATAATCTGCCATATGATCAAAGTCTGTAGCTCAGAGCACTTTTTTCTTCCCTTTATAGGAGACACAGCAGTGAGACAAACTGTATACCAGGACAGAAGTGACCATTTTTTATACAATTTTCTCATATGCAAACTAGTCTTTCCCATGTTACACAAACAATGTCACACAGGCAGGAATTCTCCCTTTTGCCAAACTGCACTGTGGTATGTATGGTAGTTGTACCCGCAGGTGTAATAATTTTACATATTTTATATATTTCACACATTACAGCCAGGTTGTATGGCTTTGGCAAAAAAATTTGGATTTGCTGATGCAGGAGGCTGAGGCGGCCGATCGGGAAACCAGTGTGACAGGTCACAGAAGCACCAGGTTCAACTCTGTTCAACTTCACCTACTTAACCCCGAAAGACAACCCGGGCCACATTCTCCAAACTCTTGCGTCTTTCAGCCTCTGTGCGCGAGAGTGCTCGCAGTATTACTCACTAAAACCAAGATTTTTCAAAACGCATCTCAACCATTGCCCAATTGCACAGTAATTTACACCCGCTCTCGAGCTGCATTGTTCAACTGTCGAAAAGGAACAGGGTTCCAACGATTATCGACTTATGGCCCCTCGAGTAGATAAGAATGAAGTAGCTCTCCCGCCCGGGAAACGGAGAAAACTGTCAGGTAGAACTAGAACTGAAACTCCCATCGTACGTGGCTATATCTTTCCAGATCTGAACAACCCTGATCAGCCTGAGAAGAGACAGCTAGAAGTCAACGCCAGTGGTAACGGGGCTCTAGTGCCGGAGCTTCCTGTTGTCCCCGAACTACTTTCCGAAGCTATTCATGATCTTACCGTCGTCGATGAGACGATTGCATTCTTCCATGTTGTTCTTGAATCTCTTACACAAACATTAATCAATCATCATGTCATCGAAGAAGCACCACCCTCGCATTCCACTCCCGAGGGGCTCCTAGTCATACGTGATGCACGTCTACAACGCGTAGCACACCTTCATGCCGTGATGGCGGCTCACAACAAACTCCCTCCCGAAATTTTGGCAAAGATCTTCACGGACGCCTGCGATGGCCAGCCGCTTTCGCTCCCACCCGACGAATCTACTACTCTCTGGAGTATTATTCAAGTGTGTAGGAAGTGGAGACATGTCTCATTGAATGAACGGCGCCTGTGGACCGACATCACCCTCGTAGCACCTTGTTTCTGTGGCCTTCATTTTGCAGACCGGATACGAGATATATTTGCTCGCAATACTGGAATCCCAATCTGTTTCAACATCGACGGAATGGAATATAGTTATTGCCACGGCGATCCGAGACCCATCACCGACCTCGTTGTACCTAACCTTCGCCTATTCCGAGTTCTATATCTTGGGTTGCCCAGTAATGGCTTCTCCCCATTATTCGAGGCTCCCTCAGGTTCAGTCGATTTACTGGAGTCAGTAACTTTGCACATGCAATGGTGCATAAAGCAGTTGGATCCCGACTTTGGTCCTTTCAAAATAGACAAGTCAATTAAAGTTTTTTCAAAGGCTCGTAGCCTACGAGAATTAAAAATTTCATCAGCGTTCGTCCATAGCTGGTGGCTCAGCCTCCGACCGAGTGCCTTTGATTTGCCTTGGGAACAATTAACGCGTATTCATTTTGGTCCCGCCTGTGGCATATCTCTTTCCGATGCCCATAAAATTCTTCGCCAATCGAATCAATTAGTCCATTTCCACTCGGATGTTTCCACGCGTGTGGGGCATTCTGTGCCTGTGGGTCGTCCAATTGTTTGCCGCAGCCTTCAGTCTTTCAGTGTATTTTCCATCGGAGGGGGGTCGATAGCATCATTTTTACAGCCACTTGTTCTCCCCTCTCTCATAAACTTTTCCTATGGAACTCAGCGTTCCAGCCTCAAGCAATCGGAACTCATTTCTCTCATTCGACGCTCAGCATGTTCTATCGCGACACTCAAAGTAAGCCGAGGCCGTTACTCGAAGACGGAGATAATCGACGAAGAACTTCTGGAAGAGCTGCCCTCATTGACTGACCTTAAGGTGTTTTTCAAGTTTCCGGTACCGGTCCTCAAAAAGATTTCATGCGGGCAACTACTTCCACAGGTGGAATGTTTAGAATTTCACATCGATTCGCCGGATTCTTTTGTGGATATGCTGGAAAGCCGGGGAATGGCATCGAATGTCGGTGGTGAAACACCTGGTCCTGGATTTCGGGTAGCCAAAGCTAGTTGCGATGCTTCCACATCATCCAGCTTGTATGAAGCCGCCCTCGAACGTTTGGGACGATTGAAACAATTGGAAGGAGAGTCCATAACACTGGAGAGGGCGACTTCCGTATAATGGTGGATTAATTCATTTACTTTTCTTGTCTATGCATCAATGGTGGTATATCAGGATGTGTGGTATACTTGTTGTGGTTACCTAAAGGACGATGAAATATGAACATGAAATATTTTTTCTTGCCAATATCGTACACTTAATTAATCATAGCTCGTGAAGATGACCCTGTTTTCCTGGAAGGGCCGCATCATGATGGATCCAGAATATGTGGCAAAACTTCATCAATCGTCTCAACACTCTAATTCCCAGACCTCAAACCCCACCGCTACTGCACCTCCCTTGTCCTGATCAAGTATACATTTGAAGGAAGCGGTTAGAAATTTGGTCATTCCTAAGGTGATTCACTCCTGGAGTCACTTGAACCACATCGAAAGTCCCTATGGTTGGGGCGTACTTTCACTTGGCCAGACATCCCGGTTTGAATATTCACCATCCAAAATCTCCTTAACATACAGCATCTCGCATTTCTTTGAGCTCTCCCTGGCGTCTAGTTCCGCTTTGTCGACGAAGTCAATGACAGCGACTTGACTATCATCCTTAACCATTAGATTTTCCAGACTAGGGTCATGGTGACGAACGCCTGCACGATGAATATTCCCAAAGACACGAATAAACGCGGCGCTAACAGAGCAATAAATTGTTTTGCTTGGGAATTCACGAAAGTGACCAAACGTTCTAAAAGACTGAACATTGGAGCCTCTGACTGGAGCTGATGGTGAAGATGAAGTTGTATCCCAATCAGAGGAACTGGGATCGTCCCACAAGGTAGACGTGGCGTGCGTCAGGTGCGTATGAAAAATTCCGAAGGGGAGGTGTTGTATGTCCAGCGGTCAGACATTTATCATGTAAAAACTCTCCCGCGGAGGCGACCCGTTCCATATCGCGAAAAAATCTTGGGATTCGCGAGACATGGAATATGTCTGCCAAACCGCCAAGATAGGAAACCTCTGAGAAATATGAGCGAGTTGTTCACGGGTCGCGAGATCGATGGAATTCCAGACAGTTTCAGGTATGGATATAGGTTCATAGGAAGACTCTCCAGGAATGTCCAGAAGATACAGGGAAAAGTCTTCCTCTAGAGCACAGTGATCGTTAGATGAGGAAAACGGGTTTTGATTCCAATTGAGAGCCATGTTCCATTTAGAAGCACGAGGAAATAGAAAGAGCGCTAAGGCAACAGTCATGCAATGATCTGGGGTCAAGCAACGGTATGCCCACGCAACAGAGACGGCGTCAATAGTAAATTTATTTAACGCACGACATCGTTCGGTAGGAAAGAGGCCACATGTGCAGTGGGCAAGCGGATTTTGCGTTGTTGAATGGGATGCAATGTTTTGTCAGCTGTTTCCCCAAATCGAGTCATAAGGGAGGGCATCATAACAACTCTTTTCAGTGTGAGGCGCTCGTCGAGGTGTTTATCGTAAAATATTGATGGAGGGGGAGCGAGTTTGGGGCATAGTGATGTGGATTTCGGGGCAGGCACAAGCAAGGGAGGATTGTAGTTGAATAAGAAGTTAATCTGGTGATGGAGCTCCTCGTAGGTGACTCGCGCGTCCATCTGAGATATTAGTTATCGAATGTGTTTTGTGGCCCCAGTTAGTACCTTACTACTACTAGCCTGAGTAGGTCTCGAGTCAAGCACAAGTCGGAATCTGTCGGATCATATTAGCGATCAATGTGGCTGTGCTACGTGAACAAACATCATTGAACGAGTCCGATTTGAATATTAAATACTTATGTTTCCGTCTGATCACGATACTATCCGACAAACAGAAACCCACTGGCCAACTTACCGCTGCCGGCAGATGTAGACCCTCATCAGGAAAATCTTAACTTAACATCGCAGATAAGACGATATCGCTAGTCCGTGTTATCCACGAATTATTATATGGTACACGAGAACAGAGCGCGTAAGGATGCTGCATGCGCCTCACAGAAGGCTTCCATCTGAAAGCTTGGCAACAATGATCAAGCATCCTGGAGGCATGCAATTGTCACACAATGCAGAGGGAGGGGCATGGCACGAGGGAGGTGGAAGCAAGGCTGATGGTGTGGGCAGCCGGTAAGTGAATGGAGGGACGCAGGGGAAGGAATGGGACACATACCACAATATCAACGCACTAGATCACCGTGATGTATGTCTGCGTTACGTAGGGGCATGCCATCAGCCGAAGCGGGGATTTTCCCCCGCTGACTCCAGGATACGAACTTGAAGCAGAAAAGGAAGGTAAGCATCGGGTATGTTAACTTGCGGGCGCAGGTATACTCTTGGCTGTGGGTGATGTTGAGGGTATGCGGATGGGTTGTCGTGCGTATTAGTGCTACTGTCATGGTAGTAGAAGAGGAATGGGAGGGCGTGAGGGAGGGAAGTAAGGCGGGTGGTGCGAACTACTTCAAGAGGGAAAATAAAAAAAGGAGTGACGCAGAGGAAGGAGGGGAGGTACGTACCACACTCCTACACATTGTTCCGATAATACTATCAGCTGATGTGGACTTCTTCCGCTAGCCCCAGGGTAAGCATCGGTCAAGGTCATCAATCCGTTCTGGGGCTACGTCGATATGGCTATATCCTAGATAAGGCGGGAGAGTTTTCTCTCTAACGCCGGAGGAAGCTAAGCCGTTTTTCTAGAAGAGGATTCAGTTTCCCGATCGTTCGATGAACCAGGTTGTCCTGTCACGGCAAACGGGGTAAGCGTAAAAGGAGAAAACACGTCGGAAATGCGTGAAAAAGGTCTAAGGATTGTAAGTTTTGGTGATTGTTTGGTAAATTGGCACAGGTGTACACAACGGTATACACCATCAATTCCAAACAACCTAAATTCCTAGTTCTCTTGCGGACTCATCTTCGATTCCTCAATTCCACTGACTGATCCGACCATCTAGGGGCAAATATTCAACCCTGTGTCCCCAATTAATTGTCAAATCATCGGTTTCCATTCACCCTGCTCTCCCTTTGACGTGGGAAAACCATTCGGACGTTGTTGCAGGGTTTCTGGTTCTTACCTCCAGAATTATCGATCGGGGTGAGATATACGAAGTTAGGTTCACGAATCACTATTCATCAAAACAAATCGTTGTGTCGGAAGAGATGTCACTACCGTATGATATACGGAGCAACCTTACCCTCTATAAGGTTACTCTAGATCTTCTGGGTTTGATATTGAGCGGCTATACGCTCATTCAACCTGTTGACAAGGTGCCACATGTTCACTGCTGGGCGTCATTATTTTTGATTCTGCCTCCTGCAATGTGGATGAACATGTTTTTGGTTCTTGTTCGGGAACGACAAGCAGATTTGTCTCCGAGATAGGAGTTGCAGTATGTATGCACTATGAATTTTTTTGGGCTTCTCAGATTGCACGACTATAACTCGGACCAGTGACCACTGACACTGTGAGTGGTCATACTAATGTATTTTCTTTTTGGCCACAGGCTGCCACTGAAACAACTTATGAGTTCGTCACTGCCTGAGGGTGACGGGACAATTAACAATCCATCCACACTTCCATTCGTCATAAGATTTAGCCCGTTCAAAACTTCAAGAGCTATGATCCTTGGACTCTGCTGTCCGAATTCAAAGCAAGTGTAATACACCACTTCCTGCGCACCAGCCGTATGTTGAATTTGCTACTCCACTAGTGAAGTTCCAGAAAATTCTGAAAACATTGGCAAAATTAATAGATTTCTATTCAGGGTGTCCTTGGGGTGGTCACTTTCAATTCTAGGAAACTTATCGGTACGCATGTGAAAGAAATCTGAACTAGCTTCGTGTCTATTTTTCTATAACTACCGTCAAACTCCCTGGAATTGGAATGTGCTGAGAAGGCCTTACTTACATGGCATAGTATCTCTATTCACGTTATCGGAGGCGTCTGTCATGACATTGATAGGAAAAATGGAATCGTGAGCGTTCCCACTTGAGTTAGTTGTGTCAAATACGCAGATCCCCCGAGATTTTTGTTGATTTTATCACTAGAAAATAACATGTACATGACCAGAACATACCGTATATGGCAGAAAGTATTGGCAAGCCGTGGCAGAAAATTGACATCATATAAAAAATTCCTGTCCAGCCATCCCCTTAGGAAATGTGCTGGCCTCGGGCTTAGTATATGGCGTAGCACCTCTAGTCCACTCATGTCAAACCTACTATTGGCTATTAGAACTTGGGCAAATCAGAACACCAACAACATAGGCCGCGACAATTTACACTCGTTCAACACACTTCAAGTTACAGCTAAATTCAAAAGACGGGTCCTAAAAAATCACGCACAACTTTTCTGTCTTTTAAAAGTTGGAAAAGTGCTCGGAAAAGTGCGTGTAGTTTTCCTGATGGGGAGCCAAGTTGTTGATTCCCGAAGGCTTTTGGGATCAAATCGTAAGTGCCATAAGACCCCCTATCATTTTGAATTTAGCTGTAAAGTCCGAATCGAACACTGGATTTATTTCTGTGACAGCGTTACATAGTACCTTCCACTAAAATCTATATAACGGTACGACTCTCCACTTCGAACCCTCAGTCCTCTTACTACTTTTACAGCTCATTCTATAACTTGAACGCCAACCAAACCACACAAACAT